>JAJMCZ010000229.1:0-26678 GCA_030573245.1 Ascobotryozyma americana | reverse complement strand
TTTTTATTTATTTATTTTATAATTAATAAATTTAAAAATATTAACACTAACATTGTAGAAAATAATATTCCCAGGGGTTGGCAATTATGGACACTTTGTCTCTGAATTAAACCGGTTGGGATTCGTTGAACCGTTGAAAAAATATATTGAATCAGGAAAACCTTTAATGGGAATTTGCGTCGGTTTGCAAGCTTTATTTAAAGGTTCATTTGAAAGTCCAAATGTTAAAGGGTTGGGGTTAATTGATGATAATTTGGAAGTTTTTGACAATAAAGATAAATCAGTTCCACAAATTGGATGGAATGGTGTTTCAGTTAAAGATAATAAATTACTTTATGGTATAAATAATAAATCAAAATATTATTTTGTACATTCATATCGGGCATCAATAGATTGTCTTTTGAAACAAGGTTGGGAAGTTATTGAAGGCAAATATGGATCAGAGGTATTTGCTGCTTCAATTGCTAAAGGCAATATCTTTGCTACTCAATTTCATCCTGAAAAATCTGGCAAAGCTGGTTTACAAATTATTTCGAATTTTTTAAATTCAAATAAATACACTACAGTTAATGAATCTAATAAACTTGAACCAATATTTGGTTTAACTAAAAGAGTAATTGCTTGTTTGGATGTTAGAACAAATGATGATGGTGATTTAGTAGTTACTAAAGGTGATCAATATGATGTACATGAAAAATCTAAAAATGGTATTAAAACTGGTGGTTTAATAAGAAATTTAGGTAAACCTATTGAAATTGCTGAAAAATATTATTTTGATTGTGCTGATGAAATTACCTTTTTAAATATAACTTCTTTTAGAAATTGTCCTATTAAAGATACTCCAATGTTGGAAGTATTACGTCAAGTTTCTAAAAATGTATTTGTACCATTAACAATTGGTGGGGGTATAAGAGATATTACAGAACCAAATGGTAATAAAGTTTCTGCTCTTGATGTTGCAACTATATATTTCCAATCTGGTGCTGATAAAGTTTCAATTGGTTCAGACGCTGTTTATGCTGCTGAAGAATATTATTCTAATGATTGTAAACTTAATGGGACTACTGCAATTGAAACTATTTCAAAGGCTTATGGAAAGCAAGCTGTTGTAGTTTCTGTTGATCCAAAAAGAGTTTATATATCATCAAGTAAAGATACTAAACATCATGCATTTAAAACAAAATTCCCAAATAAAGATGCTAAAGAATATGTATGGTATCAATGCTCTGTTAAAGGAGGTCGAGAATTTAGAGATATGGACGTCATTGAACTTGTTCAAGCTGTTGAAACTATGGGTGCTGGTGAGATATTACTTAACTGTATTGATAAAGATGGATCTAATTCTGGTTTTGATCTTGAATTAATAGAGTCTGTGAAAAAAGTTATTAAAATACCAGTCATTGCATCTTCAGGGGCAGGAAAACCTGAACATTTTGTCGAGGTTTTTGAGAAAACGACCGTAGATGCTGCTTTAGGTGCTGGCATGTTTCATAGAAATGAATACAAAGTTTCTGATGTGAAGAACTTACTTGCAAAACATGATATGATTGTTCGAACGGAGTTATAGTGTGTGTATGTGTTTATGTGTATATGTGCTTATATATATATATATATATATATATATATTTACTTATATGTATATATGTGTGTATGTGTGTGTATGTTTGTAAAATATACACACTTGTACACATACACATACACATACAAATACATACACACATACATACATACATACATTCATACATTCATTCATTCATTCATTCATAAACATTTATCTGCATTCACATAAACCTAGACGAATTCATGCATTACCTTATTATCTAATTCTCAAAATCATAAACAACTCACTCAAATACATGTTAGTTTAGGCCATAAATAATGAATAACAGCTATAATAACAATAATAATAACAACAATAATAATAACAACAATGATAATTATAATGAAGAGCTTCAAGATTTCTCAAGTGAATTTTTTAATGACAATATTATAAACGATTTTTTGATATGTACAGATAGGTTGGTGTTTACATATTATCACTTTATATAATTATATAAGATATTAACAAACGATAGTGAAATATGTAAAACAAATTGCATTAAATCATGCTTTATTAATAGTCATGTTGAGAACGATAAAAACAATATCCATAAAAATTACAACAACAATGATAATAATAATAATAATAATAACAATAATATTGAAGATGATCCCCCTTACAAGTCAACCGAATCTATTGCCAAATCTCTTTTATATATCTCTCCTGAAGAAGCTACAAGTAGTTTTTTTCAATTATGTAAAGGGCTATTAAATGCTGACGATGTTCTTATAGAAGGGCCTATTTTTAAAGAAACATTTACATTATATATAGCATATGTTAATAAACAAATTGGATATACTAATTTATTAAAAATTTGGTATAGATTTTATCAACAAAGACAGTTGTATATAGATATGTTGGATTCATCTTTATATAAGCTTGCAAATTCTCATCCTTTTAGAATGGTGCCTATTTATATTGGATTAAATACTTTTATACTTTTATGCTGGCGAAGTGATACAAATCGAGAGATATTAAGTCAGGATGATTTATGAGCGGCTATTAAAATATTTATTAAAATATTTATTAAAATTATTTATTAAAATTATTTATTAAAATTAATATTAAAAAGTATTTATTATATATACGTTAAACCATTAATTACAGATCTTTGTACGTAAACAGTAATTAAACAAAATACAAAACTATACACACGGCAGATTGAGTTTTGAAGGTAATTACACTCGTTTAAAGGTTTACCACAGGTTTCCATTGTACAGTCCATATGTCTCCTTGGAGGTTTTGCTCCACCTTGTAAAATTTACAAATAATACATCATATTACGATTAATACTACTCATTACCCTCTTTCTTGTTTAATTAACTTTGTATTTTCATCTATATTTCATAGAAAAAACAAAAAAAAACTAACAAATAAATTCTAATATAGTATACTATAGAAACCGTCTTTTTCTATACATGTTTCAAATAAACAAAAACAATTTGTTCTATATATTACCAAATATTGTATCCAAATGCGTATTTTATTAATTTATTTTTTTTTTTTTTTTTTTTTTAATAAATTATTAAAGTGGATTCAATAATCAATCACCATGACAACCGAGACATCACCAAAAGTTAAAAATGAACTATTTTAATTAAAACTACTCTAAATTTTTGCTTTTTTATTGATTTATTTCACTGTTTTTCACTGTTTTCTTATTAATTTAATTAATTTATACAGGCTTAATTAGTATCATTTTATAGAGTGAGATTTTCTGTTTAATTTGGTGTAAAAAACATATTATGTATATGTATATTTACTAACTTTATTTTGTTTTTTTGTACAGATAGATTCTCTCGTTTTTACCAAAATTCTCGTTAAATTTCATCCTTTTTTGGTTCTTTTTTCACAATTAAAATTGATTATTTGAGGAAATTTCAGTTTTAAATAATTGGTTCATAGATTGTTAATTTGTTGCCAATTTGTTGCCAATTTTCTGCCAATTTTGTTATTTTTTCGTGTTTTTCTTGCTTAATTTTCCATGATTAATTGGAATTATTTACCATTTATAGGTAATATTTCAGCATAAACACGAATACAAAAACCATCATGACAACCAATCGCTTAGAAAACAAAGATTTGCCCATAGATAGTGATAAAGATAAAGATATTAGTAATGATAAGGGAAAAACTAATACAGATTTTAATGATAAATCTGATATAGATGCCAAGGAATTTAATATAGATTGTAACAAAGAAGAGGAAGAGAAATCTAATTCTGATAATAAAGATAAGACTAATAACGATGGTAAAGAAAAACCCAATACAACAACAAAAAACTTGCCAGGGAAGGCTATAAAAAGATTAAATATGGATAATTTTATGATAAAGTTCAAAAAATTACTAGGCAAAAGATGGGAAAAATATAGAAATACATTAGAAAGATATTTAACAGGAAAACTTACAAGAAATGAATTTGTAGAAATAATACAAGAATTATTAGATAAAAATATGATAAGAATACATAACCAATTGCTTTTAAGTCCTTTGGCTAATTCATTTAGAGATTTACCTTTAAGTGAGAAAAGTGAACATTCGTGGAGTAAGAAACCAATAATTAATCATATAAAAAATAATAATAAACCAAAAGGAGATTCAATTGTACAAAAATTAAAAGAAACAATTATGTCCTTACCACTTAAAGAAAGAAGGAGACTGATATCAATAAGTAGAAAATCACAAACTCAAATGCAATCAATTTTAACACCTGCTACAGCATTTGCATTTTCAGCAGCAGCATCACAGATTGGTGGGATGATTATAACTGGTATACCATCAACAACAACAATTACAAGACAAGCATTAGTACCCAAAATACCTATTTTACGAGGACAAGATATGCAAAGGACATCAGTTATACAAGATATTGTTTCTGGGTATAACGCACCATTATCTAGTGAATTATATGAATTACCTGATCAAGAGAATCTAAAAACACGTGTATTGGGTATTGCATTAGAACATGGATTAATGGGTGGGATTGATAAGGAGGTTTGCAAGATAATTCAATCTGGATTAGAATATCATTTAAAGAGTGTTATTAAACAAATTTATGATACAGTCAATCTTCCTCATAGTAAGAATAATAACAATAATAATAATAATAATAATAATAATAATAATTATTTAAAACAAAAATCCACGAAAAAAGTAATAGGGAAAGAAAATAATCAAAGAAGGATTACTTCATTAGATGCATATTTAAAATTTACAGTTTCACCATATATTTGTATTGAACAAGGTGGATATTATCGTGAATTATTTGATACAAAACTTAACAATTATGATTGTTATTATAAAGATGATGGTGAATATAGTATAGATTTTACAAAAGTGTATAACAAACAAGTTCAATTAAAGGAAGTAAAAGAATCAAAGGAATTAAATGAAGAAAAGGAAGAGAATGAAATAAAGGAGATAAAGGCAAAAATTGATGAAGCAAGGAATTCAGATTTGTATAATTCAAAATCAGAGCTTCATTCGATTCTTTCTGAGTTAGTTGAGTAGGGATGTATTAAATAGTGTGATATATGTGTTATGAACTATAATATGAAGTTACATAAAAATACTAAAAGGAGGAAGACTGAAAGGATAAGCAGGAAGTTTTTGTCTAACAATAGATAATAAATAACTATAAGAAAGAGCCATTATTGCCAAAGTTATAAAAATTAAAATTGTTTGCAACGCTGGGATTTTAATTGTTGGAATCTTTGTTGTTAAGCCAATTACAGTGAATGCTAAAATGGCATAGATTAAAGAAACTAAATGGGATTCCATTACAAATTGTGATTGTAAACCAGATGCAATATATTGTATTCCAGTTTTTTCATTACCTCCAGTGTAAGGAGAAGATTTAATATTATTAAACATATAACCTGATATGATAATTAATATTGTTGCTAAGGAAGAAGCAGCCCAAATAGTTTTATTATTAATTAATTTAAGAATTGATTTTTTGAATAAGAATAGTGAAATTAAAATTAATAGAGATATTGAAATCTTTTTAAAAATTTTTGCATAATTAACTGGTTCTTTAATAGTAATTTTTATGCCGATTGACTTATTAATAAAATTTAGAATGGATTCATGACTTAAGGCAGCTGGTACAAATTTATATTTAAAAGGTGATAATCTTGAATTTGAACTACCATCAGAATTTACAGTTGCCGGATAAATTAAAAAAGTTGGTGCAGATTGAATTGCTAATTTTTGAAAAGTTGTTGGATTTATTTTATAATCAGTAGATGCAAAATAAAAATTATTAAAATCAGAATTTTCATTCTTCCATGTTTCTGCAATTGTTTTATAAAAAGGGTCGAATAATTTACATGTTGCACAGTCAAAATTGGGATCCATAACTGTTAAAAGTATAGCAACATTATAATCTCTTGGTTCGGCAATGAGTTTAGTAAAAGCATCATCACTTTTGATATCAATTATACCATGGTTTGATTTTTTTGCTATTTTTCTCCAATACTTAGAATCCCCATCGGATGTGCTTTGGGCAATAGAAAGTAATGAGAATATGGTGAATAGTAAAGAGAGCATAATTTAAAATGAAATAAATGAAATAAATGAAATAAATAAAAAAAAACTAAAATTAAAAATAAATTAAATTAAATTAAAATAAATTTAAAATAAATTAAATTAAAAAAAATAATTTAAAATAAAATAAAATACTTTGAAATAAAATTTAAAAATTAAAAATAAATTAAAAATAAATTAAAATAAATTAAAATAAATTAAAATAAAAATAAATAAAATAATTTAAATAAATTAAAATAAAATAAGTTAAAAAAATAATTTAAAAAAATAATTTAAAAAAATAATTTAAATAAAATAAAATACTTTGAAATAAAATTTAAAAATAAATTAAAATAAATTAAAATAAATTTAAAATAAATTAAAATAAAAACAAATTAAATTAAAATAAAAATAAATTAAATAAATTAAATTAAAATAAATTAAAATAATTAAATTAACTTGTTAAAAATAAATTTAATTTTCAATTCAAAATAAAAATTTCAAATTGATTCAATTATTTAATATAACAAGAGACTATAAAAGAAAACTAAAATTAGATTACTATAAAAAATACCATAAAAAATAATGCTATATAATAAATACTATATAATAAAATATACTATAATAAACAAATTCTACTATAAATTTTACTATGCGAATAACTACGCTAATAAAATTCTACTATAATACTATATAAAACGTAAAAGCTAATAAATTCTACTATAACACTGTAAATTATTATACTCTATAAAGTTTACCCTGCAAACTAGTAAATGGCTAATAATAGTATAGAGTATCCATGACAACATGAAATACATATCTGTGTACGTAGTACACAGATATGTTTATGTGTAAATACTATATAATACAAATACGCAACACGTGACTACACATATAATAACCGTAATCACTTTACCCAAATAGGAAACAAATCAACAAATAAAGTGTTCAGGATTTCAAACATTTGAAGGATTTATGAATTTATCAAAGCTTTGCACTGGACTTTAAGGAATTTAGGATTTTAATTATTCACTGTTATTGCTGTTCTTTTAATATATAGCGTTTTATTGATTGCATTAAGTTGGAAAACCATTTTATGCACTCTTGTACTGTTGGTTGTTTATACCATACTCTAGTATGTTATTATAGATAGCATATTATTATTGCATTTATTATAACAACACTATTATACAACACTGTTATACAATAGTGTTTACTATAGGTTTACATAGTATTGTATATTATTATATTATATAGTATATTATTGTTGTATGGTATAGTATATAATAATAATTTATTATATAGTACTTATTATAGTGTTATATAGCGTTTATTATAGAATTTATTATAGCGTTTATTAATAGTAATTATTTGTACTATTAAATTTAAACTATAGTTTAAATTATTAGTTTTTATAGTATTATTATTATTATTGTTGTTTTAATTAATTATTTATTTGTTTATTTTTAATTATTTTTTTAATATTTTTATTTATTTATTTGTTTATTTATTATTTGTTTATTTTTAATTATTTATTTTAATATTTTTATTTATTTATTTATTTATTTTAATATTTTTATTTATTTTTATTTATTTTTATTTATTTTTATTTATTTTTATTTATTTTTATTTCTTTTTATTTATTTTCATTTATTTTCATTTATTTTCATTTATTTTAATTATTTATTTAACCTTTCATCCATTACTACCATTTAATGAATCAAAACAACGAAAAAGAGAAATCTGATTTAATAACAGATTACGCAGAATCTCTAAATAGAATTTCTGAACTAGAACATTTGGAATTTCAAAACGAACAAGAATACAGAATGGAGGTTTTGGATTTTGAAAAAACTATATGTTTTGAAAAATACAAAGGTTATAAAAGAGCGTGCAAAAAGTATAAAAAAAAATACAACTCTTTGCACATTTTATTTGACACTGTTAGGGAGGAGAAAGAGGTTTTAAATAAGTCTTTAACTGATTATAAACAGGAAAATGGAAAAATAGCTAAGTCCTTAATGAATTATAAAAAGGAGAGTGAAAATTTAAATAAATCCCTTATGAATTGTATACAGGAAAATGAAAATCTAAACAAAGCAAATCAAAACCTAAGCAAAGCAAATCAAATCCTAAGCAAAGCAAATCAAAACCTAAACAAAGAATTAAAAAGTGAAAAAGAAAATCCATCATTATGTGACAAAATCAATATACTGGAAAACGAAAATAATTCACTTAAAACTAACATAAACAATATTAAAAATGAATACGAATTACTCAAAAATGATTTACTGAAAGAGAAAAATTCATTTTTAGATTTTAAATTACAAACAAAAAATCAAAACAATATACAAAAAGAAAAAGATTTATTAAATGCTAATCTAGAGGAAGAGGTTTCCCTACTGAAGCAACAACTGGAAAGTGAAAAATTTTCAAACATGGAGAAGGAAAATATTTTATTAAGAGATACCATAGAAAAGAATAATAACTTAGAAAAGGAAAACATTTTACTAAGAGACACCATAGAAAAGAATAATAACTTAGAAAAAGAAAACATCCTACTAAGAGACACCATAGAAAAGAATAATAACGTAGAAAAAGAAAACATCCTACTAAGAGACAAACTGGAAAAAGAAAACACTTTATTAAAAGATAAACTACAAGAAGCTAATATAATTATGGAAAAACTGGAAAATAAATTAAATTCCATGGAAAAACAATCCTCCAATACAGAAGAGATCAACATATTAAAAAAAGAATTGGAGAAAGAAAAAACACTATGTAGTAAATTACAAAAAGAATTAGAAACTGGCAAAACTCAATTTGAAGAAAAGAAAACTATACTGGAATCAAGAATTGAAGCGTTAAAATTAAAAGTTAAATCTACATCTAAACTATCTAGTATAAGTAATAAAAACAAAAATCGACTATTAACATCAGAAGTGGAAACGTTTACTCCTGAACAACATAGAAAGTCTACAAACTGTCAAATGAAAAATGCCTCTTTTTATATGAACTCACTAAATGAGCAATCCACTTTTTCTATTACTCCTTTTTTAAATCGCAAAAGAACAAGTGCTGTTCAAGTTCCCGCAGCGGGATCTGACTTGAGTGTCATTGAAAATGTCGAAATTAAGACGAATAATACCAACAATGGTAGTGATTCTAAAGTCAACAGTAATGTCAATGCTAAAAATGATGCCAATGCTAAAGATGATTTCAATGTTAAAGATAATACTAACACTCTGAAATCAATTGATTGTAATCAAAACAATGACAAACCATTTCTATTAGACATGCCCACTTGGCTAAAAAAAGACAATAAAGAAAGCAAAAACAAAAAGATATTGAAAGAGTCTAATATAATAAATAAAAATATAGAGAATAAAAGTACAAGGAAAAGGAAATTAGGCGCAACATCTACAGTTTTTGATGAAGATTCTATGAATGAAAGTACAGTGTTTACAAGTGTGGGTGATTCAAAGGAGAATTCAGAAAGGGTGAAACTTCGGGAGATAAGTCCTAGGAAGAAGAGGAACAGGAGTGTGAAGACGTTTCGAATTGGTCTATAAGATTAACTATTACATATACACACTTCGTGTGTATATGTAATAGTATAATAACAGTTGGTTGACATTTATAAATGCATAATCTATACAGTAAACGACAAACATGTTATTGTTTATTATTGTTTATTATTGTTATTATTATTTATTATTGTTTATTATTGTTTATATTATTATTTATACTATTTACCACATTTAGAATTGTTTATTTGTTTTGTTGGAAGTGTTTTGTAAGGAACTAATGGAAAGCTTATTAATTTATTTATGTGTTTATACTTATACATAGGTTTATTGTTTTGTGTTTATTAGTTACTTGTTGTTTTAATGATACTATTATCTTTGCCCTTTTAATACTTTATTTATTTAATTTCATATAACAATTAATGGCTATTCAATAACACTTATAAGTAATATAATTTTTCTTGTACATCGTATTACAGAAATTGCTGGTGTTTACTTTTGTTTATTATTTTCTGCTAGTGTATTCGTTTATTCTATACTGTTATTGTTATTACTATATATTTAGTATTACTATATATTTGTTGGTATTACTCTTAAAATCATTTGTTAGTCATCTTTTTTCTTAAATGTTCAATTTATCCAATTTTTTTAAAGGTTTAAATTTTCATTTTATCGCTTATTTGGCGCTTATATTGTCGTTGAAAATATATTTTGCACTATAGAACGTTAAAATTATTAGCAATTTTGTCAATAATTAACTTCATTTTTTTTAATAATTTCTTATTATTTTGTTTATTATTGTTTATTTTTGTTGTGATTTACTAGTCATCAATTGTGTATTTACTTTTGTGTATTGTTGATTATTATTATTTTTAATTATTTTTTATTATTTTTTTATTATTTTTTTATTATTTTTTTATTATTTTTTTATTATTTTTTTATTATTTTTTTATTATTTTTTTATTATTTTTTTATTATTTTTTTATTATTTTTTTATCATTTTTTTATTATTTTTTTATCATTTTTTTATCATTTTTTTATCATTTTTTTATTATTTTTTTATCATTTTTTTATTATTTTTTATCATTTTTTTATTATTTTTTTATCATTTTTTTATCATTTTTTTATCATTTTTTTATTTTTTTTTTATTTTTTTTTTATTATTTTTTTATTATTTTTTTATCATTTTTTTATTATTTTTTAATTATTTTTTACTACTGTACATCATTAAAAGTAATTCTAAAATCACTATAAAACAAATTTAAAAATCGTTTGTAAATCTAATTTACTATCAACCGATACTAAAATTCATTTCCTATAGGTTATAAGTTTTCTTTAATTATAAATTATAAAGCATTTACTTGTTTGTTGTTGGTTGTTTGTTGTGGGTTGTTTGTTGTTGGTTGTTGGGTTTTTTTTTTTTTCATTCTTTTCTATGCATTCATTAGGTTGGTTTCAATTAATTGCATGTATTGATTGATTAATGAAATATTTATTTATTTTCACCCCTTTAGGTATAAAAGAAGCATATTTACTACTCTTTTAGACACAAGAAGAAAAAAAGAAGAAGTACATGCTATATCCACGACGACAACGCATGAAGGAAATTTTTTCATACATGCTAATAAACAATTTTATTAGGTGCAAATTCTCTAAATCTTTTCCCCGAAATTTCAAATTTTCCAAATTTTCCAATCTTTTCTCTACCTTAAAAACTAAAAATAACAATTTCCATTTCCGTGTCACTGGAGAGAAAAGAAATGAAATTTTTCTGAACAATGCAAATACTAAAATAAATGCAAATACTAAAATAAATGCAAATACTAAAATAAATGCAAATGCTAAAATAAAAATAAAAATAAAAATAAAAATAAAAACAAATCTCCACAATAACAAAAACAATAACAATAACAACAGTTTTGTTTCCCCCCATAAAAAAGTAATTTATTTTTTAAATTCCTGTTCTGAAAATTGTCACAATTTTAATAAACCCTTAAAGAGGCAATTTTCCACCCTACATTTTTTAACAGGGGATAGAAAAACTATTTATAAAAACAATATTTATAGAAACAACATTTATAAAAATAAAATTTACAAAAGCACTAGTAGAGGCCTTTTCTCCTGGGCATTGGATTATATTAAACCAAATAAAACCAAAAAAGGCCTAAAACCTGTTGAGGATATTACAAATTCCAGTAATAATGATACTAACAACAACAACAACAATGATAAAAATAAAAACAATGCAGACAGACGAGTTTTGCAGATTTTCCACGAATTGCAATACAATCTAGACGACTATCGAGTTTCAGTAGGCAATTGTGATTCTGATGTTGATGAAAAACTATCAAAATTATACAAAACTTTTTTGCAGTTTATCAGAAATATCGATGCCACACATAATGGCTTTGTCGATGAAACTATGGTTTACGATTTCAACACAGTGTTTACAATTATAAACAAAAAAATCACTATAAACAAGTCCGATTTGGCCAAATTATTGAACATTTTATCAAATTATACACAAAAATCTCAAACACATTTAAAACTAGCAACGGAGATTTTCTCTGCCATTAATACAAATAATAACACTGACACTATTAATAATAACAATAACACAGTCATATACAATAGTATAGACAATAGCATAGACAATAGCTTAGAAAATAGCATAGACAATAGCTTAGAAAATAGCATAGACAATAGCTTAGACAATAGCATAGACAATGACAATTCCGGGGCATTATATTATGCTTTCATTTTAATAAATAACAATGATAAAAATGCACTTAATTTTATAAACAAAAACACATATTCATATGACTTTATTAACAAATTAATCAAATACGCCTGCGAAAATAATTTGTTTTTCCTTTCATATTTCAACGATATTTTTCGTTGTTGTATTGAAAACTCGGATATAAAAATAGATTTATTATTGCAAAATTTTCTTTCCTCCTTTGAGACCCAGTTATTGTCTTCTAAGCCCTTGAATTTTGATTTGAGTAACAACTCAATTCAGCAGTCAAAAAAAGATTATCAAAATTTCATTTGGTCTCTATGTGCAACTTTTTTTAATAATATTAAAAATGAGTATTCAACCAAGTTGTCCATACAAAGCTATATTAAATTTTTATCAATTTGCAAAATACACAGTGAGAGCAATTTAGAAAATCTATCGGGTTTGGAAAATTTAATATTACAAGATGCCATAAAAAAATATAAAAGAATGTTTGCCAACTCCTCTATTGACAGTGTTAATAACAATAATCTCATCGACAGTATTAATAACAATAATCTCATCAACAGTATTAATAACAATAATAGTCCCAACACTATTGCAAATCCAATACTGTTCCAGGAATTGCTTAAATTCTCTATTTTTTTCCATATCAATTCAGGCTGGGATTTGCTATCCCTAGTTGGAATCACTCTTAAAGAAAATCAATTGAGTTTTACAATTGAACAAGGTTCAAAATCATTCGAACTAACGAAAAAAGATTTTGATCTAATCACAAACCTTTTTGTTTGTACGTTATACGACAATAAGGATTTCCAAACTTTACTTACTAGTCACTTAATTTCAAGAAGTAAAATAGGTAAATTTGTTGATTCTCAGACACTCAATTCATCTATAGAGGCTTTAATTGCTGGTAATTATCCTTTATACACATTAAATTTTATTTTTAAACAATTTAATGTATCTAGACCTACAAGATTACCAAAAGATAGGACTAATTATAACTCTAATATAAACGATTTTGAACAACTAACTAATGAAAATAACCAATTAATAAATCCAGATGATTTATATGAATATATGGACTATGCAACTATTCCTAATGCCAAAACATTCGCCTTATTAATTAAAGCATATTTAAATGCTAATGACTTATTTACAGCAATTAAATATTTCGAATTAGCAAAAGATTCAAGTATTTCATGGGGGGATAAACAAAATAAACAATATTTAAATGTTTTATTCGACTTATTTTATAAAATATGTACTTCCCCAGATACAAATATTCAGGTTGTATTAGATTGGTATTTAGCAATAAGAGTTTATACACCAAGACTTAATTTAAAGGCAAAGACTGCTTTCTTTGAAGTTCTTTTAAAAAATAATAAATTATCTAAATTAATACATTATTTACGTCACGAAATACCAATAAGAGATCTACCAGATGAATTTTATCATAAAAATGGCGTATTACAATTTGATTTCCATTCTAGAGATTTATCAGAGGCTAAAGAAGCTGGTAGATTATTACCTACAGAAGCTCCTGAATTATATAATTTATTTGAATATTATATTCATAATGTAAATGACTATAAAGCTGCTTGGATGATTTATGGTATGTTACAACAATATTTTATTCCACCGCCTCAATCATATTTTAATGCAATAATTAGGTTTTGTGATTTAAAACATCCTGAATTGTCAATGAATATATTTAAAGAAATTAAACACATGGCTTTTGAAGGTGACTTTGCTTTACAACCAAGTAAAGAATTTTATTTAAAATTTTTTAAAAAACTTGGTAAATTAAGATCAAAGTCATTTGTTCCATATTTACATCGTTTATTAAAAGTTGATTTATTTTCTGATACTGATATTGATCTAATGAATGCAATAATGGAAGCATATGTAAATTGTGAATTAAAACATGATGCTATAGAAATTTGGGATCAATTATTATTAAATCCTCCTAATAATACAGTAAATTTAGAATCTGCAAAGATTATGATGAGTGCTTATGCATTATCTAGTTTGGGTCATGCAGAAGAATTGTGGAATAATTTATCATTATTTGATATTAAACCTGATAGTGATTTGTTTGCAAGTTATATTGCTGCAAATTGTTTTTCTGGCTATTATGTACGTGGGTTATTAATTGCAAAAAATATGGAAAGTAATGGTATAAAACCGAATTTAAAAGTTATAGAAACTTTATATAATTGTACTCTAATTGCGGAAAGAAAACTACAGGTTGAAAAATGGGCAAAGCAGGAATATCCAGAGATATGGAATACTCTTAAGAATGAAAACAGATTAAAGAAGGACATTATTACTGAGAATATTTCTTCAATTATAGCAGGAAGGTGAAATGATAATAAATTAAATTAAATTGAAATGGAAATTTAATAGATAATAATAATAATAATAATAATAATAATAATAATAATAATAATAATAATAATAATAATAATAAATAAATAATAAATAATAATAAACAAATAACAAATAAATTCACTCATGGAGTGTCAGCTATACGAATTACTAACTTTTCGCCACTAACCTTACCCTGTTGCAATCTAGCAAAAGCTTCTGGGATTGCAGATAAACCATTATTAAGCACCTCGCAAGGCATGCACTTGTATTTACCATTTGCAACCAAATATTCGAATAATTTCCATATTTTATCAGCGTATAATTTATCCTCCTCTGAAGCTGGTACAGAACTATTAGCAAAAATGACTGGTCTACCAAAAGCGGTATAAGCTAAAGTAGAGTAAAAAGTTACATCTTTTCTAAGATTTGAAGTATTATAATCATGAAGCATTGTAACTTTCCCACCATTTTTACCGATTGATTGTGCAACAGCCGGAACTGACGATTCTGATGATATTGTATCAAATGCTAACCGCAAATCATTATTTGTGTATTTTTTAATTTTACTAGGTGTTGTAGCATCATGGTAATCAAATACTTCAACTGCACCTAAAGATTTTATTCTATCATTATGAATCGGTGAACAAACTGCGATAGGTTTCAATCCTGACAATTTTGCAAATTGAATAACCGCTGTACCAACAGAGGTTGCTCCACCCCAAACAAGAATATATTTTCCATTCACACTAGGAGTATTTTCATCATTACCATTACTATTATTAATAACATTTGGGAATGGAATTTTTAATGCCTGATACAAACCTTGACCAGCAGTTGTGACCTGGAGACCCCAAGAAGCGGCTTGTTCAAAGGATATATTTTCTGGAATATGCGAAAATATATGTTCTAATAAAATAGTATAATCAGCAAATCCGCCAATTTCCGGAATAGTGTTACTTGACCCATGTACAAACCCAGAAACTCTATCGCCAACCTTCACAGAGGTGACTTTCTCACCGATACTATCCACAATTCCAGAGACATCGCAACCAATAATTGCACCTTGTGGTGCAATTTCATAAAAAGAATGCATCCAGTCAGTCGGATTAACTGCCGCGCAAACTACCTTGATACGGAACTCGTAATCACTTGGTTTTGGCATAGATGCATTTTCCAATAATGCTCCCTTTCCGGCAACTTTAACCGCTCGTATAATAGTCATCTTTTTTTTCTGTTAGTGGTAATAGTTTAAAATAATAGTAGTAGTATGAAAATAGAGAAAAATCGAAATTAAGGAAGTTGTTCAAGTAATGTAAGGTCTTGGAAGTAATTTAATTAGCAAATCGGAAGCCTTTGATTGGTAATCCTTGATTAATTGACATCGACGTCACTGATTGGTGATCTTAGTAATATACTGTTGTTTGTTAGTCATTATTGGTGTTTGTTAGTGTTTTAAGAATCTGGTTGCCGTAGTGATTTAAATGTTGTTGTTGATATTTATTATTAAGATTTCTACGAGATTATTAATATAAGCTTATCTTTTACGAAAGAACTATATATAAATTATTTACAATTACAATATATATATTTCAAGTATGCTAGTATATTATATTTATTACAATCAAGGCATTTACTTCAATATATAAAAATAGATCTTTATGCACTGAAAACCTTCGCTTACCCGGCTAGGACGAAAGGGTTATGTTAATAACGTGACACTTTTATTAACAGTTGTTGTATAAATCGCTATTAATGACAATTTTGTTTTCTTTTTTGTGATATTAATTCCAGAGCATATGTTTTAATACATTTTGTTAGATTGTATAACATGTAAGGATAATATCACAATAACTAATTAAACAAATTATGTTACATAAACAAAGTGAATAATATTTAAATCAAGGTCTATATGTGGTAGGTACAGAAGTGGGACAGCCACATTTCATTGCCTATTTAGGCAAAAGAATGTAGAGTTATGAAAAGAATGCTGACAAAAAATATTATATAGTTGTTTATTGAGAATTCTTTAAAAATTGCTAAGCAGAGGAAATTCCAATGTTCCGTTGCTGCAGTGATATTCACACTCCATTTTGAATCCTAGGATGCTGTCCCATTTCTATGCCTCCTACGGTATATTGTGGATTTTTGAGTGACTGTTTTAAATGATTATTTGGAAGCAAAATGGTATCGTAATATAAGTAACAGATTGCAATTTTAATCTGCAAAAAAGCAAATTTTCCTTTATTGCTGAAACATAAATTTTCATAAATATTTCTGAGAGAATATCTATTCTCGTTATACACTTAGTTCATCATTTAGGTTTTATACTGGCTACTGAAATGGTTTCGATACCTTTCAAACTAAAATATTAAAAAATGTACCAACATGATAATTCTGGAGTAAAACCATTGGAAGACTGTGGGTATGATTTCATTAAACATAACCATATGTATAAATGGTATTAATAAAATCTAAGTTAAAATAGCAATGTTTCAATTAATATTTTTTTGAGATAACGCTGTTAAATAGTTGAATTATGAACTTTTTGGAATACCAGTACTTTCATATTTTTGAGGTTAAGAAACTCATAACGAATTACAGTATACTGTAGTATTTTTCAACCCTGGAATAGCGTCATAGGGTTGAAAATAGAATGTGAAGATTATTGCAGCAATGGAACATTGGTATTTCTCTTCTTGGCTATTTTTAGAGAATTCTCAATAGAACAAGTTATGTAGCATTTTAATCAGCATCCTTTACACAATTTACATTTTTTTGTCTAAGTAGATAGTATAATGTGACTGTCTTATTTCTGTACCTACTACGGTATAATAAAAGACATAACTATTACTAATAGAGCGATATCTCTATACTCTTTGTCCAAAAAAAGGATAGTTATGATAAATAGTATTAGGAGGTATTTTCTACGCTATTTTTTCAAATTGATTGCTTTTTATTTGGGTAGTTACACTATATTATTACATATTTATACATACAATAAATATATTTCAATGAGAGTAAAAAATAAATTATAAACTAATATATATTAATGTTTAAAATTTAAAGACTGTGTTTTAAATTTACACTGTCAACCGAAAATGCCCTCTAGCGCTGATGTTGGCTCTAACAAAAAATGTCAGGTAAATCCCTCCTAATATACGTAGATAATTTGCAGATATGTAAATATATTGTGATAATAAGTAAAGGCTCTAAGGATCCAGTCATAAATAATAAATGTATTTAATAAGACACATACAATGTTTGAACCACCGGTGCTATAACAACAACACCGAAAAAAAAATTTCCACACCGATGTTGGAGCGGTGCTATTGGCAAGTCACAATTGCCCATTTTGTGTTATAGGCTTAGGGTCAATGGCTTAGGGTGTATATTAGAGTGAAATAATAGGGTTATTATTTTTAAAAATAAAAATAAAAAATAATTCGTTAAATTTTTCTTTCAGAATTACTTTTGTAGTTGTTGTACGTCGTAACTAGACGACTATCACTATTTGACAATAGTGGTTTTACGTCGTAACCCAATGATAGGTGCTATTAGCACCTGACAGTAGGTAGTGACTGACATATAATATATGTCTGATTAATTTAATAAACAGATTAAACATATTTACTACTTGGGATCGAACTACTTCTTACTAAATTTACGTTACATCTACATTTCTACGATTACGCCATAGACGTATTTTCTGTGTAAGGGTTCTGGTTGCTGATAACCCTTAGTCTGGGAATATAAATAAATATAAAATAGTAAATAATAAAACAATATATTAGATACTTATCTGGTTGCTAGGTAACTAGGTACTTAATATTTGGTAATATTAATTTTTGTTTTTTTTCTATATACGAAGGTATCAGGTCTATTTATAACCGGGAATAAGGGATTAAAATAAGAGGAGGCAGGATGAATATTCAGACATTAAATGAGTTAATTTTATTATTGGTATTTTATTCAAATGGCTGGTTAAATTAGTCTTTAGTGCATTTGATGTCTTGAATATAGTTATATAGTTTGTATATGTTGCTATGGTGAATATAGTTGAGAAGTTATTTTTAAAAAAAAAACTTAATTTGCATTCAACTATTATGAAATATTAAAAAGTAAAATCCAATTATTTCAGTACTTTTGCAAAAAAAAAAAAAAAGAATACAAAAATAAATAAATAAACCACTAGATTATCTGTATAAACTATACTATTTAATAGCTTAATTTATTTTGCTTTTATTTTTATAAAAACTATTCTTAAGTTGCACACTATAAAACAAATATAGTATATAATATTTACAGATTTTTAGCTCTAAATCAAAATAAAAACGTTGATGATTAGTAAATAAATTAATATGCTTAGTAATGTATGCTGAATAGGACTATTTTATTATGTAAGACTGCTATTTTTTGAAAAATAATAAATTTTATTGTAAAATTTGGGTAGGGATTATCGCATTAGCTTTTACATTTATATTATCATAATATGACTCTAAAAGTAATGTAAGTAAATATGTAGTAATACGATTTCTCTTGATTGTGATCATTATGGTTACTATGGAAAAGACGTATTTTCCCCAGCTCTAGTTGTGGGTATAAAGCTGGTCTAGAGTATGTAGTTATTGGTAGCTTACTTCTTTAATTTGTCTTTTGATAACACTTTGTCCAGGATTAATTTAGAGCACACTGTGTTACTGTAGTAATAAGTTTTTGTTTCATATGTAATCTTTTTTAAAAAAATTTCAAATTTGTATATCTAATTTTAAACATGTTTATATTTATAAACTTGACATTTTAATGTTCTAACCCAAACAAAAAAAACTAAATGTATGGTGTTTATATGTTATTATCATGATTACATCAAAATCATAATGAGATAAGTTAGATAAATAGGAAAAAAGGGAAATCAAAGTAAATACGCGTAAAAACGGGCATGTAAATATAGTATTTTTATAATACAATTCAGTTTATATAAACAGTATATTTTTGCACTTTAAATAAACTTATACAAAGTACATAAAAAAAATGTTAAAAATATATAAAATCTAGTATTATTCTGGCTCAAGTAGTATATGTATGACAGCTGTTGTCATTATCTATTGTATTAGCAGTATGTTATTATTGATTATTATATAAGCATATACACTTTCTTATAGTAACCAAATAAAAAAAGCAAGCACAGTCACTATCTAATTGAATAATAAAGTCTTTCACCAAGGTGTACAATTAGATAGAGTTGGCTGAGATTTCATTTTAAATATCGATATATTAGTAACACAAAGTGTTGCTAAAAAAAAGACTAAAACTATCCTTTAAAAGTCTACATACTTGACATTATTTATATAGTTAGGAACAACAAGATAGTCAACATAATAAATAGTAATACAAATAATATAAATAATACATATAGTAAATAATAAATATAGTAAATATAAATATAGTAAATATAAATATAGTAAATATAAATATAGTAAATATAAATATAATAAATATAAATATAATAAATAAATATAATAAATAGTAGATATAATAAATAATAAATATAATAAATAATAAATATAATAAATAATAAATATAATAAATAATAAATATAATAAATAATAAATATAATAAATAATAAATATAATAAATAATAAATATAATAAATAATAAATATAATAAATAATAAATATAATAAATAATAAATAATAAATATAAATATAATAAATAATAAATAATAAATATAAATATAAATATAAATATAATAAATAATAAATAATAAATTTAATAAACACACATCAATCAGATTGGTGCAAGAAATGTTTTGAACCACCGGCACCTAAATAGTCAGCAGCTATTTGACCATGGCCCTTAATTTGATATTGATAAATCACCAGACCCTCTAAACCGACTGGACCACGGGCATGGATTTTATTAGTAGATATTCCAACTTCAGTACCAAAACCGAATCTGAAACCATCTGCGAATCTTGAAGAAGCATTCCAAAATACATCAGCTGAATCCACACCCACCATAAATTTATCAGCGTTTTCTTTATTTTCAGTAATGATAACATCGGTATGTTTTGAAGAGTGCTTGTTAATATGACGTATGGCATCATCTGTTGTATTTACAGTATCCATTGCTATTGTAAGGTTTAAAAATTCTGTATCAAAATCTTGTTCATTTGCTAGAGTTAATTTATTATTATTTTTTAATGTTATTTTTAAATCATCTTTCAGGTTATTTAAAATGGAATTAGTTGCTTTTACAAGTACACCAGCATCTGTAAGAGCTGTTACAATGATTGGAACAGCAGTTGATGCAATTTCATTGCTAATTAAACAAGTTTCAACAGAATTACAACCTGCTGGATAATTTGTTTTCGAATCTAAAATAATCTTAACAGCCATTTTTAAATCTGCAAATTTATCAACATAAATAGAACAAATACCATCAGCATGACCTAAAACAGGAATTTTTGTATTTTCTTTGATAGTGCGAACAAGTTGATTTGAACCTCTTGGAATGACTAAATCAATATATTTATCTTGTTTTAATAAATTTGAAATTTCATCCCTTGAGGAAACTAATTGTATAGAATTTAAAGGAATTTTATTGGAATCTTTTAAAATTTTTTTTATGATATTTGAAATTACAAGAAAAGTATTTAAACTTTCTTTACCACCTTTTAAAATAGCAGCATTGCCAGATTTTATTGCCAAAGATGTAATATTTGCAATTACTTCTGGTCTTGATTCAAAAATTACTAATATTACACCAATGGGACAACTGACCCTATATAAATCTAAACCCTGGTCAAGTTTTGTATGCAATGTTATTTTACCTAATGGATCTTCTAAAACAGCTACATCTAAAATTCCTTCAAGCATTGATTCAAATTTATTACTAATGCTTAAATCTAATCTTTTTATTAAACTCCACGAAAGTTCATTTTTTTTCGCTTCTTCAATATCAAGTTTATTCGATTTTAAAATACTATCTTTTTCAGCTAATAATCCATCATGAATTTTTTTTAAAATGTCTACTCTGTCTTCATTTGGAATACTTTTTAATTTTTTTGAAGCCAAATTCGCTTCCAACGCTATTTCTTCTGCTGAGCACATACTTTACTACTTTTACTATTACTATTATTACTTACAATACGACTACTTACAACACTACGAATATAATACTAGAATAAATAAGTAAATAATAATAATAATAATAATATAATAATAAATAATAATAATATAATAATAAATAATAATAATAAATAATAAATAATAATAATAAATAATAATAATAAAATAAATTTTATTTATTTTTTAACTTTAATTATCTTTAAACTAATTTTAAACTCAATTTCTCAGTTTTTGAGCGCTCATTAAAGTCTTGGTGAAGATCTTGAACAGATTTTAAAAATTACAATTGTCATGACTACCCATTTAGTCATCAGAATAACCATTGTCATGGATACAAATAACCATAGCAACAGATATGCAATACCCAGAACAATCAACCGTTTCTAGACATTGTCATTTCTAGTCCTGGATTTATTAATTAATTATTTAACTAATAAAAAATTAACAAAAATTATATAAATAAAAACACTTAGTGACACAATGGAAACAGAAAACTGCTCAAACTCAGTAAACTTATCAATAGAGGAAATTGTCTCTTTGGTAAACAGTATAGATGACGATCTAGAGAGTAATTTAGATAAACTAGAAGAAAAATTGGATAAAAATTCAGTGATTGGTGTAAAAATTGACTCCTTATTGATTCCTGGTTTAAGAAATCTTTCAGAAAATGATATTTTATGTTTACCAAGTGTTTTGAATCCAAATGGTTTGAATTGCGATACGCTTTTACCGGCAAGGTTTTTGGTTTTTATTTTTGTCTGGTGGGTGTTTATATTATATTATATTCTATATTTATATAGAATATATTATAATACTATAATATATATTCTATGTTTATATGGATATATATGTATATGTATATGTATATGTATATGTATATGTATATATGTATATATGTATATGTATGTGTATGTGTATGTGTATGTGTATGTGTGAATATATGCATACATTTATGTAAACATATACATACATTTATGTAAACATATATATCCATATAAACATATATATATATATATGTATATATGTATATATGTATATATGTATATATGTATATATGTATGTATGTATATATGTATATATGTATATATGTATATATGTATATATGTATATATGTATGTAAACATGCTAACCCTCTAGGAAAACTCAATGCGTAGGCATGGAAAGCGTTTCCCCTGAAATGGAAACCATTTTAGCGTGTCCTTCTATTATCAGTCAATACGCCCCTAATGAATGTGAGTTAGATTATTATTACACATATTTGCACATATTATATATATATAATATACTCACAATAAGATAAACTGATTGTGGATAGTGTTCAAAAAAAAGCAGGAAAAGATTCTAAAACAGTAATTTTACTTTACAAATGTATAAAAAAATATATAAAGGAGGAAATTAAAAATAAAGAAAAAATTATATTTTCTCCACTATTTTCCTCCTTTTTAGAACTATGTATAAAATTCCAATACCATAAATTAGCAATTTCCATCTTAGAAGAATTGCATAATAAAATTGATTTTACAAAGTCTAAAGAAAAAACCGGAGTTACAGTAAATGATTATCTATTGTTTTATTATTATTCTTCAATTGTTTATATTAATGCAGAGGAATATAAATTAGCATTATTTGCATTATCACTTGTAATGCCATTTCCATTACCTGGTATGATTGTTTCTGGAATCACACCACCTGGCAAATCACCTACAAATTGGGTACAAATTGAAGGTTATAAGAAATTTGTATTAGTTTATATAATACAACATGGGCATAAATTGAAAACAAATGGGATTCGATTTCCGGCTCATATACGTAAGAATCTTTTATATAATATTCAACAACATACTAAACAATATGAAGCAATTGTAACAACATTTTATTCAAAGGTTAATAATATAACAACTACTTTGGAATTACAAAAATTGGCAACTGATATGGATGCAACACTTGAAAAGGATGGTAATAAAGATTTAATTAAAAGGGTACTTATAACGCATCAGATTAGGGTTATAAGTTCAATTAGAAATATATATTCATTTATACCATTAGTGAAATTGTATGAAAAGGTTTACAAGGATGAAAATGTTTTACATAAAGTTAACACTGTGGAAGAGTTTGAATTGTTTTTAATGCAATGTATTTCTGCGAATAAACTACAAGGACATATTTTTATTAGTGATTCTGAGAATGATAAAAAAGGTGTATTTTGTTTGAGCGTTGAACCCTATAATATATTGCGAGCACATAAGGCTTCCAGTGGTAAAATAGGTGTTACTTTTAATAATTTTCTAAAGGATGAAATTTGTGAAAAGATGAAGGTTTTTGATGAAAAATATCGGTGTTAAGTAATTGCATGAGATAATACGTATATTACGAAGGTTATAAATGATTAAAGTATTTAAAATATTTACTGCTATATATTCTATGTACTCTTAGGATCTAAATCTGAATTTAAACTCGTAGATACTTCCCTCGGCACATCCTCAGGAAGTCCTAAATTTTTCCATTCATCTTTGTCCATTAAAGAACTAAATGTCAATACAATATATATATATATATATATACAATACACAATACATTACAACCCACTTTTCCATTCTGCATTTTAAATATTTTTTCGCCAATAGACGACAAACCTCTGAGTTTTTTCCTCCGGTTAAATTAATACATTGTACATATTCCTGTGCAATTGATTTACAATCCCCTGCGGGTTAGGGTGTGTTTATGTATTTATTTATATACTATAGTATTATAAAAAAGAATTGTAAATTTACTTATTATACTAACCATAATGGTCAAGAGGAAATGAACCTCTTTCTGGCGGGGTAGGGGTGAATTTCCCTTCTCCTACAAAGTCAGAACTGCACTGGTACAGTATTGTTATTTATAATTCAAACTTACCTCCTGGTCTTCCAAACGACATTTTGGTTAAGAAGTTTCTTCAGAGGGGATAAATTTAACAGTTGCCATGTAATAAATCACCATGGCAGCACTACTCTTACTAATATACCATCGTATATTAGTATGTATCTTAGGTAAGTATGTACAAAACATGACTAATTCTATTTGTGAAATGCGCAAATAAATGAAACACTAAATAAAACACCATAGTAAACAGCATTTGTGAATTATACAGTGTAAAGCATGCTATAATAAATAAATAATATATATAAATAATATATATAAATAATATATATAAATAATATATATAAATAATATAAAATATACAATATAATATATATAAATAATATAAAATATACAATATAATATATATAAATATAAATAATATAATATATATTATAATATACTATACTAATTATACAATAATATAATATATATTATAATATACTATACTAATTATACAATAATATAATATATATTATAATATAATATACTAATTATACAATAATAATAAATAATATATAAACAATTTATTATATACTATCGTATATAACAAATAACCAAACTGGGTCGTTTGTTGCTACAGACAAGATGTAAAATACATTATAAGAAATACACAGTTACAAAAACACACAGATGAGTAATTAAGAGTAGAAACACAAGAAGCAACAAGAACTAATAAATAGTAAAGTAAATTAATATAGTAGATATAAATAGTACAGTAAATTAAGTAATATAGTAGATATAAATAGTACAGTAAATTAAGTAATATAGTAGATAAAATAAGTAAATAGTAAAATACTATGTACAAGAGATTGCAATTACTTGTATAGTTAAATATTTACACTACATAGAAATAAAAATTACATACATATTATAATCATAGTCAGAATTTATAAAGTATTTAATTCAAATATCAGAATTAAGGTATGTTTTGAACTATTGTGCGGTTATAGTGTTTAGTATATATTAGAGGTATATTATACTATATTATAGAATAGAATAGAATAGTAGTATAGTGATTACGTAATATATATTATAATATTTTATTATACTGTAGTATAATAAATTATATACACCATATAAATATTTTTATTTACCATATACATCGTATAGCATATAATTATAGCATATAATATAATATAGTATTAGCATAAAATAGCATAAAATAGCATAGTATTGTATATTTTGTGTGTATATTTTGTGTGTATATGTGTGTGTATATGTGTGTGTATATTTTGAATGCCTTGAATACATACCTTTTATTAACCGCGCTTTTATATGCTCATTCACTTTATTTTGTTTATACAAACACTAACAAATTATAGAAATTGCAAATTATAAAAATTGTATTCTATATAGAAATTATAAATTGTAAAGTATAATATTCTATATAATAATATTATAATTTTTATATATTCATATCACATAATATAAGGTTTGTATACAAAAAACTGTATTATGCATTATATAGCAATTGCGTTTACTATTGTAATGCATTGGTTATTGTAATGCATTGTTTATTGTTTGTTTTTGTGTTTTGTGTTTTGTGTTTATTTATTTATTTGTTGTTTTGTTGTTTTTGTTTATTTTTTATTTATTTTTGTTGTTTTTTGTTTATTTTTTATTTTTATTTTATTTTTATTTTTATTTTAATTATTTTAATTATTTTTTTTATTATTTATTTTATTTATCTATTTTTTTTTATTTTTATTTTTTTATTTTTTTTATTTTTTTTTATTTTTTTTTTTTACTTTTTATTTTTATTTTTATTTTTATTTAATTATTTAATTTTTTTATTTTATTTATTTATTTATTTATTTTTATTTTTATTTTTTTTTTATTTTTTATTTATTTTTTTTATTTTTTTTTTTTTTTTTTTTTTT
>JAJMCZ010000228.1:5378-26806 GCA_030573245.1 Ascobotryozyma americana | reverse complement strand
GGGACCCGTCATAGTATCCATGACCGTTTCAGATGCGCCCGCATCGCTACCATGTTGGACATTAGAGTCTTGAGGTGTAGGGTTTGTATTTGATCCTGTATTGTTGGTGATTCTAGTTCTTGGTGCCATTGTAAAGATGTTTGTTGAAGATAGTGTAATGTGTATTATGTGTATAAATAATATATATATTTAAGTAAATTGTAAAGAAATATAATTGTATTAATTACTTTTCAAGTGAGGAACTTGATGTCTATTTATATACAAAATTTATATAGTTAATATATAAAGGTAAAAGGAAATCAGTAGATAAGTATATTATGCAATGCATAGTATACGTGTCCTTAATGTAGATCCATGCACATATATTCATTCAGATTATGCATTTTATGTTGATGCATATGCATGTACTGAAGGTTCATGCATGTTTATAATATCGATGACTATACATTAATAAGTTAGCATTACATGTGTATGGTAGTGGTTACTATAGAGATACTTTAAGTTCTCTATTTCCAGCAGTTTTTGGCACGCCAGAGTAAGGTCAGTAAAGGTGCCAATGTTTACTGCCTTGTCACGTTTTTTGTAGGACAGTTGATAGCATTATGTTTACCTATTCGGCATTTAAAGCATAGCCCATTTTTCTTCAGGTATCTTTTTTAAGCTTCAGTTAATTTTTTTAATTTAATTTGGTCAACTTCCATTGGAACTGGGTTGTTTGGAGTATTTTGATTATAGTTGGTGTATTGGTTAGGATTACTGTAGGAGTTAGAATTGGTGAATTGATCAAAGGCTTGTTGATATTTGCTGAGAGGGTACTTAGAGGAACGGAATGGTTTATATGCAGATGAGTTGTTAATTTTTGTGAATTGGGTTCGGCTACTAAGACGAAGCATGTCTTCAGCAGCATCAGCTACTTTCATAGCGGTTTCTAGGTTATTTTTATGATTAATTCTCATATGAAACTGTATGGTTGGTTGAAGACCGGCAATGTATTGGTCCAACATAATGTTTTCGACCTGATAAGTTGGTGGTAGTTGGGGAATTAACTCACAATACTTTTGATTGTAAATTTTAACTGAGGCAATTTGTTGGAGATTTCGCCATTTTTTTATAAAATGTTCTTGATAATTTGGCAGTAGGAATTTTTGTTTGAGGGCTGTTTTAAGATCCTCCCAGGAGTGTTTGGTGGTGTCGGCAACAAAGGTGTACCAGGCTTCGACCCCTTCGGTTAAGAATAAAGATGCATAAATTGCCAAGTTGCAGTTACTAGGAAGAAAATTTTGTCGGGCTTCTATTTGTTGGAACCATCCAAGTAGAGTGTTAGGTTGAGATGAGCCATTGTAGCAAGACGGGTCTGGAATTCGGGCGGTAAGAGCAGGCATGATTGGTCTAGGATGGGCGGCGTCGTCTGCGGGCATAGGTGAGTCAGGGCGGTTGTCGATAGAGTGCATCGCTACCATTTGTAAGGGTTAGGGTTGCTAATAACCCTTAGTCTGGGAATATAAGTAAATAATACAATATAATACGAGTTACATTATTTTAATTCAAGTAAATACTAGATATGAGCATATATATGTATGTAAACCACGTTAAATTGTACTGCCGCTTGCGCGTGTCTATATGTGAAATATATAGACTTCCAAAGTCGTAGTTGACAAGATATATATGTATATGTTTGTATACAAATAAATATAAAATAATAAAGAGTAAAACAGTATATTAAATACTTAACTGGTTACTATGTAACTAGGTTCTTGATATTTATTATTATCTTTTTATATACGAAGGTATCGGGTCTATTTATATTCAGAAATGAAGGATTAAAAATAAAGGAGGCAGGACGAATATTCAGGCATTGATTGAGTTAATTTTGTTATTGGTGTTTGTTATTCAGAAGGCTGGTTTAATTAGTTTTTAGTATCTTTGGTGTCTTGGGTGTAGTTTGTATGTGTTGCTATGGTAAGTAGAATTGAAAGTGGTTGTTATGAAGTTTGTATCCTTACAATATTGTAAGGCGTTAGATGTTCTAATGGCTTTACGTTCTAAATTTAAATAGATATCTGTATGTACTTGTAATGATAATAACAAATATATTAAATATTAGATAGAATTACCAAACTAATGTTTGTGTAATTATTTACAGCTATATATATATATATTCTCTACATCAGGATCTTCTTTCCTCGCAGTTCACTTGTCCCACGCTTTCATATTATACTCCTCACGTATACATATTGTAATCCCCTACGTATGTTATCTCATCCTATAAGTCCAAATATGTAAGTCACTGATTAATAAGCTATTATAAGTTGTCAGTTACCTTACATCTCCCCCTTCTCAAAATCTTCTTCTAGCCATTTCTCCAAATTTCTTTGTTTTGGTTGATTAGGGTATTTTTCATATAGTATTTTAATTAGATCTTTATGTTCTTTTAATTCATCCAACTCGAATGTTGCGTGTTTAGGAATTCCATCTTGCATGATTGTAATATCGTATAATATAATTGTAGGTGAGAATTGCATTGCTTTGTTTATTGAAATAATTTTTAGAGGGTTATTTGAGTAAAAATCAATTTCATCAGCTAAATTTTCGACAGATCGATTTAAGTTGTTTTCATTAAATTTTTTCATCCTTGAAATATTGAACAATATTGAACACATCGGAGCCTCTCCAAGTTTTAGGTAAGTGTATCTGGTACGCGTTTTCTTGAATTTTTCTGTGGATCTCAAAAGGACCTATCCATTGTCGAGCAAATTTTAGTTTTTTGACACCAGTATCCAGATTCTTTGTTGAAATTAACACTCTTTCTCCGATATTAAAGTTTAGTTGCTTATGCTTTTTATCATAATGGTGTTTTTGTTCCTTTTGAGCTTCCGTTAAATTCATCTTTAGCTTTTGTCTTATTTTTTCTATTTCCTCTAACCTTGTAGATACCGAGATGCTGTTATTTGTTTCCGTGAAGTTTATGTCAAAAGTAGGATTTTTCCCGATTAATGCTTTGAACGGGCTCATTTTTATTGATTTATTGTAAGCAATATTCAGAGAAAATGTTGCAAAAGGTAAGAGCTGAGCCCAATCATCTTGATTTTCATTGATGTAAAATCGTAAGAATTTTGCCACTTTCTGATTGCATCTTTCCGTTTGACCATCCGTTTGCGGATGGAAGGCCGTAGATATTGACACTTTGGTATCGAAGGCTCTCATCGCAGTCCTCCAGAAGTGTGATGTAAATTGAGATCCTCTATCTGAAATAATGGATTTAGGTACTCCAAATTTCAGGAAAACTTCGATCAGTAATTGGTTAAATAATTCTTCCGAATTTATTTTCTTTGTAACAGGAATTAAAGTACAGTACTTTGTAAGTCTATCGACTATTACTAATATGCTATCATAGCCTTCAGATATTGGTAAATCCGTAATGAAATCCAAAGATATACTACTAAATGGGCCGTCTGCTATCGGTAAGGGTTGTAATAAGCCATTTGCGGATGTTCTTGGATTTTTGTTCAGTTGACATTTAAGACAGGATTTCACATATTCATTAATTGTTTCTTTCATTCCTTTCCAATAATATTTTTCTTTTATTAAAGCTAGTGTTCTTCTTTGACCATTATGGCCTCCTACCCAGTTATCATGATATTGTTTTAAAATTTCTAGTTTTATCTCTGGATCTTCTCCTATTACTATTCTCCCGTCATATTTTAAATACTCTTCTAAACTAAATTTTCCTTGTTTAGGGATCAATGTCGGTTGTTCTGATTTCAGTTTTTCTAATTTGTTCTGAACTTCCTCTAAATTCTTGTCTTTTTGAATAGATCTTCGAATTCTTTCTTTCTTTTCATTATTTTCTTCTAAATAACTGCTTTGTAAAATTCTAACCATGGGTAATAGTATATCAGATTCTCCTTTTCTTTTCGGACCTTCCTCCCTTCTTGATAAAGCGTCAGCAATTATATTATTATTTCCTTTTATATAATTCAGTTTGAAGTTAAACCCGGACAGGTAGTTCGACCATCTTAATTGTTGGTCTCTGAGTTTTCTTTTTGTGGAAAAATAAGATAAATTTTTATGATCAGTTAATACCTCCACTGGTTCGTGGCATTTTAATAGGTAAGTTTCAAACTGTTTAAAGGAATTTACTATCAAAAGCAATTCTTTATCAAATACATGATATTTCAATTCGGTAGGTAAAAATTTTTTGCTCATGAAGCATACAGGTTTCCAACTGCCGTCTTGCTTAACCTGTTGTGATAATACCGCTCCATATGCTATATCCGAAGCATCACAATTTACTCTAGTTAATCTTTCTGGTTGGAATATTGTTAGTATTGGTGACGTTTGGAAACATGCTTTTAATTTTTGGAAAGCCTTTTGGCATTCATCGGACCAGATCCACTTTCTACTTTTCTTAGTTAAGTCAGTAAGCGGAGCACTAATTTCTGCATATCCCTTTATAAAGTCCCTATAAAAATTACAAAATCCCAGGAATCGTTGAACTTGTTTAACTGTTTTTGGTGTAGGCCATTGTGCTATGGCTTCGATTTTATCATTCTGCATTTTTAGCGTTCCATTTGTAGATATTTCATGACCCAGAAATTGAGTAGCTTTAGTATGAAACTCAGACTTTTCGATTTTTACGAATAATTCATTTTTTTCTAAAATTTCTAGAACAGATTTGACATGTTTTATATGTTCGGCTTTATCTTTTGAATATATAAGAACATCATCTAGATACACCATCACATATTTTCCGATTAAATCTTTGAATACGAAGTTCATAAAAGATTGAAAAGTTGCGGGTGCTCCTTGTAATATATTTGCCTAAACTACATGTAAACGCTGTTTTATATTCATCTCCTTCTTTTATTCTTATTAAATTATAAGCTCCTCTTAAATCTAGTTTTGTGAATATATTGGCCTCTAAGGTTGAGTTAAATATTTCTTTCAATGGTGGGATTGGATGATGTTGTGCTCTTGTTATCGAATTGAGACTTCTGTAGTCAATAACCGGCCTCAGTTCTCCATTTTTCTTTTTAATAATAAATAGCGGAGACGCAAATGGTGAGGTAGACGGTCTAATATGCTTTTTTCTCAATCCTTCTTCGATGAATCTCCGTAGAGCTTCCTGGTGCTTATGTGGAGTTGGGAAGTGTTTGTTTTTTAATTGGGTCACACCTGGTACTAAGTCAATTTTAAAATCAAATGAACGACGGGGTTGTAAGCTTTCTGCTTCCTTTTTTGAAAATACTTTTTCCCATTTGATATATTCTGGTGGGATTTTTGACTCGTTGTTAGCATCAAGATTGCTTAACTTGGTGATTTTACCGTTTCCGAAATTTTTAAACCTGAACTCAAAATTATTTGTCTTCATCCAATTTTTTCCTAGTATTACTTCCTTATTTTCTCTCATGTTCACGATATATAAGTTTACCCAACTTTCTTTGTTTTCCATTGTTATTACTGCTTTTACTAATTCTGTTATATTTTGTTTTCAGCCCCAAATATGATTCTTTCATTTATTTTTTCTACTTTTGTATTTTCTGGAATTAATGATTTATCGATACATGATATGTCTGCTCCAGTATCAAATAGAACTGTCAGATCTTTAGTTTTGTTGTCGAATCGTATCACCATTTTAGTTCTGAAGTCTTCTTGTCCACGGACGGGGCTTGTGTCTGTGTGGATCTCTACAGGCCGCCCCTGGCGTTTTCCTCCCGTTCTTCTTTAATTCGCTTAACACCTGGTGTTCTACCTATTTTTTTATTGCTTTGTGCCTTTAATGTATAGCAGTCTTTTTTCATGTGTCCCTTTCTTCCACAAGCATCACATTTGGCGCTAAACCACATTTTTCTGGTAGAATTCTTCACCATGTTAGTCGTTTTGGATTCTATATCCATGAAAGCTTCGAGATGTTCTAAAATCTCAATTTATTTAGTTTCTCCTTTGCTATACCTTTTTGGATCTTTGAAGTGTCAAATGCTGATTCCATCTCTTTCCATATCTTTTCCCAATTACAGGTTCCGTTATTCTTCTCTCTTTTCATTAGATAGAATTACCAAACTAATGTTTGTGTAATTATTTACAGCTATATATATATATATTCTCTACATCAGGATCTTCTTCCCTCGCAGTCCACTTGTCCCACGCTTTCATATTATACTCCTCACGTATACATACTGTAATCCCCTACGTATGTTATCTCATCCTATAAGTCCAAATATGTAAGTCACTGATTAATAAGCTATTATAAGTTGTCAGTTACCTTACAAATATTGTAAGGGTTCTGGTTGTTAATAACCCTTAGTCTGGAAATATAAGTAAATAATACAATGTAATACGAGTTATATTATTTTAATTCAAGTATATACTAGATATGAGCATATATATGTATGTAACCACGTTAAATTGTACTGCCGCTTGCGTTTGTCTATATATGAAATATATAGACTTCCAAAGTCGTAGTTGACAAGATATATATGTATATGTTTGTATATAAATAAATATAAAATAATAAAGGGTAAAACAATATATTAAATAAGAGGAGGCAGGATGAATATTCAGGCATTGATTGAGTTAATTTTGTTATTGATGTTTGTTATTCAGAAGGCTGGTTTAATTAGTTTTTAGTATCTTTGGTGTCTTGGGTATAGTTTGTATGTGTTGCTATGGTAAGTGGAATTGAAAGTGGTTGTTATGAAGTTTGTATCCTTACAAAGATTGTCATAGTTTTGGTTATTGATAACCCTTAGGCTGAACAAATAAATAAATAATACAATGTAATACGAATTTATTATTTTAATCTAGGTATATACTAGATATGAGCATTTATATATATATGAACCATGTTAAATTGTACCTCCACTTGCGCGTGTTTATATGTAAAATATATAGACTTTCAAAGTTGCAGTTTACAAAATATATATGTATATGTTTGTATCCTCATAAAATTTAAGGGGTTATAGTTGTTAAAGCAAGGTGCAAAGGTCGTACTTGGGTAGATTATTGTATGTATGAGTTGAATACACAAGTAAACTAATAATGAGAATTACCAAACTTCTCTCTGGTTTGTTTATTAATACTATATATATATACTATTTAGATCTATGTAATCTACACGTAGATGGTTCATTGTAAACTAACTCACAAACACTTGGTCAGTATAACTGCCTCGTCGTTGTATCAGGATGACCCTTATAGGTAGGTCTATCCAGATGTGCCCTTTCTAGTGATATCCAATGCAAGGATCTATGATCCTAAAACAATATATAGTTGTAGTTGCCTTACATCTCCCTCTTCTCAATATCGTTTTTTAGCCATGCCTCTAAGTGAGGTAGCTTGGGAAGCAATGGCATTTTTTCGTATAATACCATTACTAAGTTTTTGTAATCCACAAATTCTTGCATTTCGAATGTTCTGTGATATGGTAACCCATCCTGCAACATTCACATTGTAAATTATTGTAGTAGGTGACACACGCATTGCATTATTAATTGAAATGATTTTTAATGAATTGTTAGCGTAAAAATTTATTTCATCATTAATATCTGTAATGTCTCTACTTAAACTATTTTTGGTAAATTTTTTCATCTTCTTAATGTTGAAAATTTCTGAATCTCTCCAGGTCTTCTGTAGATGTATTTGATAGCCGTTCTCCTAAATTTTTCTGTGACTTCAAATAGACCTATCCATTGCCTAGAAAATTTGTATTTTTCGGCACCTTTGTCGAGGTTCCTCATAGATAATAACACCCTTTCGCCAATCCTAAAAGATTTTAGTTTGTGTGTTCTATCGTAGTAAGTTTTCTGCTCCTTCTGGGCTTTTTCCAAGTTTATAACTCGATTTTGTCTTTTTTTTCTATTTTTTCTAATCGTTCTGAAACTGATATACTTTGATTAGTTGCTGTAAAGTTAATCTCGAAATTAGGCGTTATGCCCATGAGCGCCTTAAACAAGCACATGCCCGTTCCTTTATTAACCGCCGTTTACAGCGAAAATACGGTTAAGGGCAGCAGCGCCTCCCAATTGTCCTGGTTTTTCGTTGATATAAAAACAAAGAAATTTAGCCATTATTTGGTTGCAACGTTCTGTCTGACCGTCAGTTTGAGGGTGATATGCAGTTAGTGTTGCCGATAGCATTTTTTCCTATGGGCGAGGCTCAGCTCGCCCCTAGAAAAGTTTTGTAGAGGGCGAGACCATACTTTGCTCTTTTTTTAATATATTATTTTCTTTTTCTTTATTAACAAAATAATATTTAATTGTGCAATATATTTTAAAGTAGTGATTGACAATCTATTTCAAATGGGACTTTTAGTAAGTCCTAGTTGTGAAAATAGTCTTTCAACTCCTGCATTGTGCGGAACAATTGAAAATATCTTAAGAACAAAAAGTTTTAATTCGAAAGAATTAAAACTAGATTGCCAAAATTTCTTTCCGTTTCCATCAAAACCATTACCAACCTTATATGGGTCTTCATTGTAAATTGCAAGTTGATATAATAATTTTTCAACTGTATCTAAATCATATGTCCACTTTTTAAGAAAGCTAATATTTCTTTTTTTATTCCAATGTAATTATATTTTTTTGAGATTAATATTGTTTTGTATTTTGGATTTAAGTACAAAGCTGTGAAATATATTGGAGTATCAAATGAATTAAGTCGTTTTGAAAAAACATGCATATTCCTTAATATCATATGCATTTGGTAAATCAGGACTTTGAATTTTCATATAAGTTAAAAGTAAATTAATAAATACTCATCTAGCGTGGAAGTATCTTTTTCTAAAAATCCAATTGCATCAACCATAGGAAATAAAATGTGAGAAATTATTGAACTCCAAGTAAAATGAATTTCATCTTTAACAATGTTTGCAATTTTTAAAGGTATTGCTAGAGATCAGAATGCACAAGAGCTTGTTTGAATCCGTCTTGATACGATTTCACTCTCAAAAACAATGGAAGCACTATACCAACGAGTTTCGCAATATGGTGATAAAAAGTGGCCTTTGCTATTATTATTCCCCCATTGTTTTAGCTATTCTGAGTAGTAATGAGAATTTTTAAAAAATGCTACTAGTACAATATTTTTTTTTAATGCTTCTCTTGTTTTCTCATTTTTAAAGAAGTCTTTTACCATTAAGTTTACTACATGTAAGCAACACGGTAAAACTATTATATGAGAATGTTGAGAAACAATTGCACTTCTAAGGGGTTGCATAACATTTGGCGAATCTGACACAAAGGCTAATACTTTTTTAAACCCAATATTATAGTTAGATAATGCTCCATTTAAAAAATTAAATATATTATTTGTCGTAGGACGACCTTTAAAGTGCTTGATTTATATTGGCCATGAATAACCATCTTTTAAAGCAAGCTGCATAAATAGTTTATTTTGCTAGCGTTATCAATTTTATAGCATCCATTTTCAATATGCATTTGCATGCGTTCAGGATTTCCAATTATTATCTTTTTACAATAATTGTATCTTGCTTTATATCTTTTTGCTTTATTATTCATTATTTTTTTGCTGCGAAGAAACATTTTCCAAACATTGACTTTAGTATTTGTAGCTTCCTCGAAATTATCAGATCCATCTTAATTGTCTTGTGTAAAATCTAAAAAACTATCAAGTAAATCATTATCCTCAGTACTGTTATTTTCTGAAGAAAGTCCAACTGCATTTGAGTGATCCATATTTTGACTCATTTTAAAAATATATAGATAGTAATTATAAATAGAATAAATAAAATATGAATAATATGTTATTGTTATTTATATAAAATTTATATTTATAATTACTATTTTTGCCAGTATTTAATTTAGATTTATACCAACAATAATAATATACAATCACTTTTATTATAGAATCCTTTACCTTACTGACACATTGGCGTATTAATATATGTGATTAATTATAATAAGTATAAGTATATCTAAATTTTATTTTTTACTGCACTACGTGTGTTTATAAATTGTTTTAAGTTATGTCTATAAAAATAAAATAATGTCATAAATTAAAATGATGTAAAAAATTAGAATGATGTAATAAAACTATTAGATATACATTATTTTAAATAGGAAATATTTGTCGTAATTTTTTTTAAATAATAATAAACTTTAATTATATATTTATTTTTGTCATTTATTTCTTGTTTTAATAGGTAAAAATTTTTTATTTATTTTTTATTAAACCCTGTTCCAAAAACAAAGGTTTTTCGTTTGCTTTACACATAGTAAATTATTTTTTTCTTTTTTATTGAATAGTTTAATTATTCGTTGTTTCATTAAGTTGGGTGGGTTTCTACTCATTCATACACTAATAATTTTTTTATTAATATTTTTCTTTGCTATACACACTAATAATTTTTTTATTAATATTTTTCTTTGCTATACACACTAATAATCTTTTTATTAATATTTTTTTTTTCTTAAACCATTAAAATACTGTCCCTATTATGTCGTCACCTACTAATAATGTATATGGTGTATATCCACCTTCTACTGCTAATGATAATGCTGTATATAAAACTACTTCTAATAATGTTCCTGTAATGCCACCATCTGATATAAATTTTGTAGAATCCGTAAATGTACGTAAAATAAGCAAACATTTATTTACAAATATACATGAATTAAAAAAATATATACATAAATGGAATACTGAATCTCAGGAGAACGTAGTTATTCATAAATCAGAAGAGAAGAAGATAAGATACAAAAGCGTATTCGGAGGAACATACATAAATAGAACACAAGTAGAGCCTAGCGAGCATATTAGGCGTAGTGGTACTATACTTTGTAATTGCCCGTTTAGACTTACTGCTCGTTCAACTTATGAAAGATGGACACTCGTAATCACTAATTCAAATCATAACCATCCGCTTGATTGGAGTAAGCACTTGTTTGGAACAAAACAAATTCTAAATGAGGAAAAAAAGGATATAGTGAAAACTTTATCTAAAAGTAGGTGTAAACCCAGAAGAGTTGGAAGTGTGCTACAAGAAAAATATTCTACGCGTAAGATATCTTCACGAACTATCTACAAATACAAAGCTCAGTGTGTACAAAATGAGCTGGGAAACAAAACTCTTATGGAGTATCTCTACGATCTACTTATGGAGAGCAATGAATGGGTTTTTAAAGTCCAGGTGGATGTTAGAAATTGAATCACGCATCTTTATTTCAGTCATTTGGATATGATGAGTAAATTTTATTTACATTCTACTGTGGTTTTAGGTGATTGCACCTACAAGACCAACAAATATGGCATGCCATTGTTAGTCTTGATTGGAATTTCATGCACCAATAAAACATTCATAATTGGATTTTGTTTTATGAAATCTGAAAATGAAATAGACTACAAATGGGCGTTAGAATGCTTAAAAAGTACACTTGCGGAAGAACAATCAATATCTGTTTTCGTGACAGATTAAGATAAAACATTTATAAATGCTATTTCGTCTACATTTCTTACTACCACTCATTTGCTTTGTATTCAGCATGTTAATCAAAATAAATTAGTCAAATGCAAACCAGGAATGTCTGATGAGCAATGGACATCTTTTAATACGAAATGGCAAAAAGTTATTTACGCTAAATCTGAGCACGAGTTTACAAGTGCATGGGAAAATCTACGAATTACATGGAGAAATGACGAAAAAATTATCAAATACTTGGAGGATAATTAGATTAGCATGAAGGGAAATGGGCTTGAGCCTGGACATCACAGGTCAAGCATTTTGGCTCGTCGACTACTTCTCGTGTAGAAGGGGCCCACGCCTCAATAAAAAAATTTTATTGAGGTATCAACGCTAAATTTAAATACAGTTTTCGTACAGCTTAATAATGTGATACAACATCAATAAAAGGAGGATTTCTTATTAATTGAAGAGCAAAAAACAAAAAAGACTACATTTACTACAATATGATTTTTTTCTGAAACAAACAATAAGATTTCAATTTTTGCATCTTTCAAGTAAGTTTACAAAAATAATATTTTTTTTTTTTTTTTTTTTAGGTTCTAAGTGAATATAAAATGGTGCAAAATTATTCTTCACATATAAGAAATATATGTTGTTGTTCTATCAATAATATTTTTGGTCTTCCTTGCAAATACAAAATAAAAAAATTATTGGAGGGTAACCCGCATGCAAAATTAAAAATTGTTGAAAATATAGTGTTGTTAATGTGTAAGGGTAATATAGTTTACCCTACGTTACCCTACGTAAGTATAGGGTTATATCACTTTGCCCTGTATACGGTATAGGGTTAGTAAAAACTTTTCAGTATATAAAGATAGTACAGTAAACTCCCTCAAAATGCACACCCTCGGGAGACGCCAATAGTGTGCATTTTGAGAGAGGTGTGCAAATAGGTATTACCTAGGTGCTGTTTTATATAATATATTATGTAATACTACATACGACTATTAGTCATCAGTTGGAAGAGTCGAAATAGACTTCACGTAATGGACTCTATTAGGTAGAGTATTAATCTTTTTTAAATACATTTTAAAGCCAAATCATTCAATCTTATAAAAAATAATAGCAATTATAAAATAAATATTTATTAATAAAATGCTTACATACGAACTAAAACATCAAATTGCTTTATATGCTAATGAAAGGCCTGATTTAACTCAGACTGAATTAGCTAAATGGACTAAGCAAACTTTTAATCTGGATGCTCAGCCCAATAGAACAACCATTAGTAGAATTCTTAAAAACAAGGAAAAATTTTTTGCTATACAAGAAAAGGATAAAAAAAGAAAAAAAGAAATTAAAGTTAAAAATAATAATCTTGAACAGGCAATGTTTGCTTTTGTTAAAAGCTGCGAACAAAAAAATATTCCAGTTACAGGGATAATGCTTATAGAGAAAGCAAAGTACCTTGCAGAGCAATGTAATATTACAAATATGTCATTCTCTGAAGGGTGGCTCGAAAAATTTAAAAAAAGAAATAATATTAGAAAATATAATGTAATTGGGGAGTCTTCTAGCGCAGATCTCGCTGCAGCTGAAACTTTAATTGAGTCTTTTCGTGAAAAGTTGTCTGAATATGGTTTGGACGATATTTATAATATGGACGAAACTGGTCTATTTTATAATAACAGTCCAGGTCATACAATGGCAACTTCACAAATTAAGGGTCAGTATCTTGCATTCGTATATAGTAATTTTAATTCGAATAAATACTAATTTTTTCTTGCAATTAGGAAAAAAAGTTAAAAAAGACAGACTAACTATTGCTCTCGCGACAAATGCGAGTGGATCAGAAAAAGTTGACCCGTACATCATAGGCCACTGGCAAAAACCTAGATGCTTTAATAAAAAAAGTGCAGAACAGTTAGGATTCTGGTACTCCAGCAACAAAAATGCTTGGATGACCAGAGAGCTGTTCACAAATTGGCTTGAAGTATTCTCTAGACACGTTTCTAGAAAAGTACTTCTACTAGTAGATAATTGTACTGCACATATTCCTCTTCGTGAAGTGAATAATGTAGATTTGATTTATTTACCGCCTAATACGATATCTATTCTACAACCTTTAGATTGCGGATTAATTGCAAAGTTTAAATCTTTGTATAATCGTGCTCATTATTTTAGAGCAGTTCGATTTATGGCACCTGAAATAAACAATGATTTTTATACAGTAAGTTTTAAACAAATAATACATATACACATAAATACTTCTTTTTTTTTTTTTGTTTAATTTGTTCTTTTCAGCTAATCAGTTTTAGTTAGATCAAAAAACAGCAATGGAGTTTATTCAATCTTCGTGGAAAAGAGTTCCACAATCAGAAATAATCAATGAATTTGAGGTTGCATCCGGAACATTAAATCATGTTTTAGCTATTGATTTAATTCAAACTGAAATAGAAACAGAAAATCCAACAGATATTACTAATAGCGAGCTTCTTAATATTGCATCATGCAATTTTTTAAGTGATGAAAATACAGGATCTATAGACATTGAGTCTTAGGAAGAATTTGAACAAGAGATAGATCATAATGAATCTTTTGGACATCGTCAGAAGGTAATAGATGATGCAATAAAAACTTTTGCTTATATTCGAGAACATTTTCCTGATAAAAGTGTGAATGATGGCACCAGTGAAATTGTTACATTGGTAGATAAAATGGCCAGGCGTTCAAAAGAAATCGAATGCCGCCGGAAAGCTGAAAATACAAGCCAAAGTAAAATTACTAATTTTTTTAAATAGTTCATTTTAGTTTCGTGTTTGTTTTGTTTTTGTTTCTGTTTGATTAATTAAAATTGTTAATTGATATATATAATATAATAATTTTTTTATGTATATTAAAAGTAAACAAAACTACAAATATATATAATAACAAAGCACGTATCAGTTAATAGATTAAAGTTGATATAATTTTTGTAAATATTATGAAGCAAAAAATAGAAAATAAAAATTACAAATAACAGCAATTGTAGATACAGAAGAAACAGTAATAAAATATAAATAAAAAATAGATATTTAAAAAGTAAAATATTAAAAAATAATGAATACTTGCAAGTAAATATATATAAAAAAATGCTATTATTCACTTACCCTGAGAAATATTCTTCAAAAACTCTTTTTCAATGCATTCATAACCATGTTCGGTTGCTTACTTACCATAAATAAAAAAACATTCCTATTTTGAATATTACCCGGCCTCTTTCAAAATGCACATTTTTGATTTTGGTGTGCATTGTGCAAGTGTGCAAATTAGTATGTCTCCCGTCTCCGGAGATACGGTTGCCGTGCATTTTGAGAGAGTGTGCATTTTGGGAGGGTGCATTTTGAGAGAGTTTACTGTACTATATAGTATTAAATAAAATAAGTAATTTAAAAAGTAAAAACTATTAAATAAACTGAAACCTAATTCTTCCATTAATTTAACAGATTCCAATAAACATCATGTTAAGCAATAACATTGATATAACCAGCTATGTAATTAATCCTAAACTATCACCGGAGATGAATATCTCTACGGACAATTGGATAAGACAAGCGGCAAGTCAAGTAGAAAGTTTATCACTATCTGATAAACTGATTTAGACACCAATGGAATTAGACAAGGAAGAATTTTGTGAAAGTATTAATAGCCAAACAATTACTTCATATGAAGCTCGACCATTGAAACACAATGCGCTGCTTAGCCCTGCTAATTCTATCAAAACTGAACAGTATGATTGGAAACAAAGAATAGATTTTCTCTCATGTTCAACAAGAATAAAAGATAATCTAAAAACAGAATCTTCGAAAGAAGATGTATTGGAATTTCTGAACTCAACTTTGGAATTGAAAATTAAAAGGGCAAATGCTTTAGAAATCCTGAAAAGATCGACCATAGGAAATTATAAATCATCGATTTGTACCGTGCCAATTCCCCGAGTGAATTCATTAAAGTTTTGAAGGAAATATCAAGTAAAATTCAATAACTAAAACATTACAATCGTTTAACAAATTATTTTCCGGAGTAGAACCTCTAAATGAAGAAGCTGATTTTGTTCCTGAAATAAATCGAATATTTAATGATTTGGACGAAGCAAGAAAAACGATCCAGAGTGATCAATTTTGGCGCTACTTCAAACTTTATGTCATAAAAAATATCAGTACGAAGAAAATGGCTCGCGACTTAATTAAGGGAACTTTAAGTGGCTCGGATCGAGAATTGGTCTTTCGTCAGAAAAATTTGACTCTATTATAAAAAATTTCTATTTGACAATAATCAATGTAGATAAGGTTCGTAGAGACGAATCTGATGGATTTATTCTGTCTACCACTAATAAAGAACTAGTTAAATTTAACCCAAATAAGAAATATTCTAATAATAAAAAGAACAAAAGCAATTCAAACATTAAAAACAGAGTATACTACTCTCTCTCATTGCTTAATGAAAATGAATTTGTTATAAAAAATCAATACCATATTCTCGATAATCATAATTACGAAGATTTAGAAGTCAGTAAAGTTAACTGGATAAATAATTCAAAATTAAATATTATTAAATCTTCAATTTTTATACTAGATTCTGGAGCTAATATGCATATTTGTAACAACATCAATCTTTTTAGTAAAATTGAGAAAAGAAAAAACTTCATCAATCTTACAACATTAGGAGGAAGTATCAAAACAAATAAAACGGGTACAATAACTATATATGATAAATCAAATAATAAAGTAACTCTATCTGAGGTTTTATTCGTTCCAAATTCCGACATAAATATATTAAGTATGCCATTAATAAAAAAGAATAACGAGCTAGTATGGAATGTATAAGAAAATAAAGAAACAGTCAAACTTAAAAAATCTAATGACTGTTTTACAATATTGGTAAAAGATGGACTGTCTTGTATTGACATTTGTTAATTTAAAAATAAAGCATATCGAAATTTGAAAACGATGAGTAACGACACAAGTGAAATTTTTGACATCCACAGAAAATTAAGTCCCATATCTTTTCAAACTTTATTCAAACTGATTAAACTTCATAAAATTAATGATGTAAATTCAAAAATCTTGACTGGTTTGAATGTAAAAGAACTAAAATGCATAACATGTACTCAAGCTAAAATGACTAGGAAGCCATTTAAGAGTTCAACTACTATATCACACAAGCCAAAAGATATAATTTATAGTGACATAGCCGGACCTATTTCTTCTGCATCAATTTTAGGTCATAAATACATTTTAAACTTTATCGACGATTACTCTGGTGTAATATGGGTCATGTGTTTAAAAAATAAATCTCAAACTACTGAAGAGATAGGCAAATTTATACCATATTTTAACAACCAGTTTAATACTAAAATAAAAGTTCTCAGATCTGACAATGGAACGGAATACACATCTAAAAATACGCTCAACTTATTTAACAAATATGGGATCCAACAACATTTATCCACGTCATACTCACCCCAAAGCAACGGTTGCAGAACGGGCTTGGCGCACCATATTTAACTGTACAAGGGCAGTACTTATAGAAGCAAATTCTCCAAAATCTATATGACCTTACGCTGTGTATTACACAGTCTCTACTCTCAATAAAGTATTAATATCAAACTTTTCAACTAAGTTTGAATCTAATTTCGAAAGACTATACAAATATATGCCTGATTTTAAAAATCAGTATATATTCGGCTCAAATGTTGAAGTACTAATACCAAAGGAAAAAAGAAAAAGTAAGCTAAATAATTGTACGGAATCGGGATTTTTTCTCGGAATATCAGAAAAGTCGAAAAGTTTTTTAATACTAAGTATGACAGACTTAAAAATTAAAGTATCTAAAAAGATCGAAGTATTTAACTCATTTTACAATACAACAGAAAATGGATCCTATAAAAAAATGACTGGAATAGAAGAATATTCAGATATTCCTGACATCGAAATGGAACCAGAAACACAAACGATAGAGCAAGCGGAAGAACTTGAAGATATCGAAGTTGACGAAGTCGAATACAATGCAATTGATGATGAAAAAAGGGAGTCAATTGCTCAAACTTCAACTAATAAAGTAGTACCTATATCTAAACAGTTAACCAGAATAGATACTTGTAGTAATCAATTGATACTTACGCCTAAAAAAAAACTAGAAACATGTACTCAATTAGAATATCCAGTCAAACCATTAGAATCAATTGAGGAAGGTAACTTATTAGCTAAGACAGGTGATAATTACGAAAGTCAAAGCGAAATTGGTTCAAATAAAAATAAGCAACTTCAATAGAGTATCCTAGAAATTCTAGAAGTACTACTGAAAAGTATTTATTACTTGACGGGGGAAGTGAAAATAACAAAAATCATAGTGATTTTGATTCTAAACAAGAAAATCAATTAATTGTGTCTAATAGGAGTTCTGAAATAATTAGAAGGCCACAATCAAGCTTAGGTTGTAAAAGACCAAATCCTAAACAACAGGAAATCACAAAGTCTAAAATCGCTAAATTTTACAGATGTGTTAAAACAGCAAACAAGGTAAAAATTCCAGAACAATACGAGGATATATCTCGTCTACCTTATTCTGGGAAAATAAAATGGAAGGAAGCGATGGACAGTGAACTAAACTCTCTAAGTAACCTAGGAACTTGGGATGGGGTTAGTAGTAAACCAAAATCATAGGGCTTGATAACCACAAGATGGGTATACACAATCAAAACTAACTCCGAGGGAGAAATCCTACGATATAAAGCCAGATTAGTAGCATATGGTTATAAACAACTACCTGGAATACATTACAACGAGACCTACAGTCCTGTTATAGGGAAAGGATTTATTCTATTACTTTTTTCTATCGCTGTTAGAGAACGCTTTATAATTGAACAAATTAATATTTCAACTGCTTTTCTCAATGCGGAAATTAATATTGATAATTATATTCTTCCTCCTAAAGGATATAATAATGTTCAAAAATTTCCTTACTTAAAGCTCAAAAAAGCTTTATACGGACTCAAATAAAGTCCTCTACGTTGGTATACAACTCTCTCTAATTTTATCGAATTTAAATTGGGATTTGTTAGATTGGATAAAGATAAGTCTATTTATCACAGGAGTAGTGGTAAAGCACACGCGATAATAGGAGTCTACGTTGATGATATACTAATCATGGCCAAAGATCGAGTTATCATTGAAGAAATAAAATCCATAATATTAAAAGAATATAAAGTACACAAACTGGGTGCGATAAATAAGTTTCTTGGATTACATATTACTCAAGATTTAAAAAATTGCAAAATATCAATTGATGCTGCCGAATATATCTCAAAGAAAATTGACGAATTTTCACTTAAAGGAATATACGAAAGCAATTTACCTATAACTAATACGAAATCACAAAAACAAGGGTCTCCGCTATCTAAAGAAAAACAGAGAGAATATCAACAATTAGTCGGTACTTTACGTTACTTAGAAACCTGGATTAGCCCAGACATTTCATACGGAGTTAAGGTTTTATCTTATCACCTTGTTGAAGCAACTAATCTTGAATATGATAAAGCATTAAAACTTTTTGGATACCTTCAAAAGACTAAAAATTTTCAATTGACTTTCACTTGTTCGAACAATAATGTACTATCCGGCTATACAGATGCTAGTTTTGCTAGCGAAAATCTTCGAAGGTCTGTCACGGGAGATGCGATTAAATTTGGAGAATGTTTGATTGAGTGGTGGTCGATACGCGCCAATCAATAATCACCAACTCAACTATGGAAAGTGAATTAATTGCTCTTAAAACATTATCAACAAAAATAAGTTTTTATCGTGAGATACTTATAGAATTGGGATATTCTCCGTCCAAAGAAATACCAATTTTCGAAGATAATCAAAGCTTAATACAACGCTTCCAAACAAAAGAAATTGGAAACCTGTCAAAAACTCTTGAAATCAATTACCAACTAGTGGAACAAAAATTGTGTAATCGAGAAATAATTCTAATACAAGTCAGTACACATAAACAAATGGCAGATGGTTTTACAAAAAGTTTAGACATTGGAAAATTTAAAAAATTCGTATATAATCTTGGTATGCAGCCTAAAAGCTTATAATACGAAATTTTGGGGAAGTGTTGAAAATAGTGTTGTTAATGTGTAAGGGTATGTAAAAAGGGTTCGAGATGTGCAGTGGTATCTATGGGCAACGACATAATGTTTTCTACTTATGTAATAGAATGAAATTAGATGTAATGATAAAAGTAAATATCTATTAATATTATCTATCTGTATATATGTATATATATATATTATATTAAGCCTAACATCTAATGAAAGAATTAGACGGACATATTTATATTCTTAGATTAAATTATTGATGGCAAACAATCACCATTGCTATGTCAACAGAAAATGTGATAGTGATGACAAAGGAATCGGTAATTTTGTAAACAAAGTATTACTACGTAAAACTGTTCGGCTATTTTCTAAGATCGGCTTCACTACAATAGGGTAATAGAGTTTACCCTGTGTTACACTACGTAAGTATAGGGTTACTTCACTTTACCCTGTATACAATATAGGGTTAGTGAAAACTTTTCAGTATATAAAGATAGTACTACATAGTATTAAATAAATAAGTAATTTAAAAAGTAAAAACTATTAAATAAACTGAGACCTAATTCTTCCATTAATTTAACAAAAATGGATGATATTGACAATCAGTGGTGGTTACGTACTCCTAATCAACTTTCTAGGACGACAACAAATTTAAATTCAACAGAGTCTTTGGTTGCTAAAATTCATTTATTGATAGAAGAGTTGCCTACTTTTCATGCGTCGAAACGGGAGTACATTGATAGATTTGTTAACAATTGTTTGGAGGGTAATATTCCAATTATTCAGCAACCAAGCATAATTCAGTCTCGTGGAAGACCGTCTTCATCTACTAAACGAAATCCAACAGCTGCAGAAATTGTAGACCCGGAACCAAGACATCGTAGATGCGGTGCCTGCGGTTGCTTAGGCCATAATCGTAGCACTTGTACACACAACTCTTATTAAATAATTATGTAATTTAATAAAATAAAAATAAAAAAATTTTACCTACTAAATCAAGAAATAAATGACAAAAATAAATATATGATTAAAGCTTATTACTATTTTGAAAAATATTACGACCAATATTTCCTAGATTAAAATAAAATAATTAAATAGGTTAGATCAATTTTACAAAACCCTTCTCGGGGGTGAAAAGTATCAAAACTGAGGGGTCGCATTATCAATTTCCTTATTATTTATTATTTTATTGTCTTATTATTATTTATTATTTTATTGTCTTATTATTATTTATTATTTTATTGTCTTATTATTATTTATTATTTTATTGTCTTATTATTATTTATTATTTTATTGTCTTATTATTATTTAAGAGAATTGATAATGCCAGCCATACGTTTAGCCAGTGCAGCCAACTTAAGAGTTTAAGTAAGCTATTTGTAATAAATTACCTACCGTATATAGTAATTATTTAGAAAATAGGAAAATAATTAGTTTTAATTAATTTTTAGTGTCATAGAAATATATTTATTTGATTTGCATAATAATTTAGTCAACTATTATGTAATTCATAGCAAATACTCCGATTTTATTGATATTTTCCATAGTAAAAAAAAAATAAAATATAAGTTAAAAGTATTATAAAACTAATAAAATTAGCAATAGCAACGGGAGCAAATTGTCAATGCACTATAAAAAGTGTTTTTGGGCTTCCTTGCAGATATCAATTAAGAAATTAGTGTTCAGGCAACCCTAATCATGTTATTGATATAACAACAATTGACAAGCAGTGGTTGCTATATCGACTTACAGATGAAGAATCAATATTACAAGAAAATACGAGAACTTTTTCCGACGAACTATCGTTGCAAGCCGAAAAAATGTCTTCATTTCATCCTTCACTACAAGATTATGTAAAAAAAACGGTTCGAGATTTCATAC
>JAJMCZ010000227.1:0-26749 GCA_030573245.1 Ascobotryozyma americana | reverse complement strand
CTTTGTGTTAAGGAATAACTTAAACTATTTAAAATATTATATTAAGACTATGTAAACTTATGTATTACTATTTAATTGTTAAAATCTAAAGGTCTTCGAAGACATTTTCAATATTATGTAATTGCTTATGAATAAATGATTTTTAGGTCTTTGGGTAATTTTAATTTTTGTTTTTCTCACCATTATATAAACGTCTACACATGTCAATGGTTATGCAACATTCCCCATTTCCAGTCTTTTCCCGAATCTGGGGCCCCTACGTTACTATTGAAAAGGAAAAATAAGTCAAAGAAATTTAATTTAATTAAAAATAAGACCGCCCGCGGTCTTATTTTGGCGGTCTTGTTTAAACCGCGGTCCTTTTATTTTGATAAGCAATTATGTATTTATTTGTAATTACTAATGCCACTCTTTTAGATTTATTTCTTTACTAAGTATTTAAGTATTCTGATAATGTAAAAAAATAAAATAAAAACAAAAAAAGAATTACTAATATTTGTAGATTTGTAGTTAATATATGTATATTATGATATGATTTTGAAAGGGAATTGATATCTACACCCCCCCTATATTCCCTCGAGGTCCCCTGTAAGGGTTTTACGTAATCGAAATTTTAAATCACCTACTGTATATAGTAATTATTTATACAAGTAGTAATCATTTAAAAGTTAATTAAAAATTAGTTCTTAAATTTTACTTAATTAAAAAAATAGTTCTTAAATTTTAATTAATGAGTTTAAACTGTTTTTTTTTTCGTATTATTATATGAAAAGCAAGAAAATAAACTAAACTTTTTTTCTAAATTTTCTATAGTACAAGAATTACTATGTTTTTATTCTAAAGCATAGTAAAATTGTAAATTTTCCTAAAAGCTTAGCTGAATATTGTTTTTAAATTTTTATTAAAAATTCATGAAAGCATAACAACAAAATTTTATTTTTCTTTCAGCCTTTCAATCTTATTTTTTTTATTTTAATTTACTTTATTTTAATTTTCAATTAAGTAATAAAAAAAAAATTTAAAAATCTAATTTTTAATTAAGTGAAATTTAAGAACTATATTTTAATTAACTTTTAAATGATTACTACTTGTATAAATAATTACTATATACGGTAGGTGATTTAAATTTTTGCTTATGTAAAATCCTTACGGGAGGATAAAGGAGGGGTGTAGATATCAATTCCCATTTTGAAATATAAATTTGCTAAGCATTTTGATAATAACCCTATTACTGAAAATGTGATAGTTTCCATGGTAAGTGTAAATTCTACTCTCATCGAATAAAAAGTCGTTTAGGAGAAAATCTATTAGGGTTGTGAAAATTTTTCCACTTATAAAAAATACCTTTTTTCCTTACTTTCTTATTTTTTTTTTTCTTCATAATTTGAACTTTCAATATTTTTTTAACTTTTCAACTTCAACTTTTTTATTTAATATTTAGTTACTTGGTAAATTTTTTTATTGGCTATGTTTACTATAGTATTTCTTAACCTTGTCTTTTATAACATTATTTTATTAAGATTGCTTTAAATATTTTATTTTTTTACTATAGTATTTCTTAACCTTGTCTTTTATAACATTAATTTATTAGGATTGCTTTAAATATTATATTTTTTTACTATAGTATTTCTTAACCTTGTCTTTTATAACATTAATATATTAGGATTGCTTTAAATATTATATTTTTTTACTATAGTATTTCTTAACCTTGTCTTTTATAACATTATTTTATTAAGATTGCTTTAAATATTATATTTTTTTACTATAGTATTTCTTAACCTTGTCTTTTATAACATTATTTTATTAGGATTGCTTTAAATATTATATTTTTTTACTATAGTATTTCTTAACCTTGTCTTTTATAACTTTAATTTATTAGGATTGCTTTAAATATTATATTTTTTTACTATAGTATTTCTTAACCTTGTCTTTTATAACTTTAATTTATTAGGATTGCTTTAAACATTTTATTTTTTTACTATAGTATTTCTTAACCTTGTCTTTTATAACATTATTTTATTTTTTTAATATAGTATTTCTTAACCTTGTCTTTTAAAACATTAATTTATTAGGATCGCTTCAAATAGTATATTTTTTTACTATAGTATTTCTTAACTTTGTCTTTTATATTTGTCATTAAATTAGTTTGGCAATTTTAAATATTCTATTTATCATTGGCATTAATTTATTAAGATCGGTTGAAATAGTATATCTTTTTATTAAAATTCAATTGGGAAGACTGTTTTTCATTTATGACAGAAAGAAGAAAACAGCTAATTGTCAATGCTTGAAATAACATTGATTTATATTCAAGAAAAATGGTTACGATAACTTTAAGTTTGATTCTTTTTTTAGTTTGTTGGTTGTTACCATGAAAGCTTAAAAGCTTTTTGAAATATACATTATTTTATATTAATGTATTTAACGGGAAAAATATTTGATAGTAAAAGGAATTATTTATATTATGCGAGAACAAAGTTTTTATATTTATGCGTCTGACTCATCTATTGTCAAAATTCGTGTATAAATTCAGAATAGTATTTTATAACTGAGTTTAGCTCAGGTTTAGGGTATCTGCTATATATAGCAGTTAAATTAATTCAATATTAAAAATAAAATAAAAATAAAAATTAAATTAAAATTAAAAATAAAATAAAATTAAAATAAAATTAAAATAAAATAAAATATAAATAAAATATAAATAAAATAAAATTAAAATAAAATAAAAAAAAAAAAATAAAAATGAAAAATAAAAATAAAAATGAAAAATAAAAATAAAAATAAAAAAAAAATTAATAAATAATATTAACTCAAGGTTAAAACAATATAATAGGTTTTATATTATGTATACAATTAAATCTGATCAATTGGAAATTCTTTTTAATAGTTTTCTATTAGTCAGGTTTTATATAGATTGTTTCGTTGCTTTAGTATTTGTCACAGTACTACTTGGAATACATAAAAAAGTAAAAATGTGTTTTTTTTACCCTCTTTTTGGTTTATATTTTTTTAAATCTAATACCTTGTATATATGGTAAAGTTAGGTGAGATATAAACCAAGATTGATTTAAAACCAAAAAAATCGAAAAATAACCAGCTTTGGTTTTAAGTGTATACAAACATTGTGATAAAAACAAAACCGATTGTTTTTTTGCCATATAAGTTTATTCATATAATATGTTTACGTTAAATTTTTAGTTTCCAATGATAGGGAAGTACATTATAACAAAAACAATTAATAAGAGTAATAAATATAGATTATGTGTATTATATGATAATGTGGGCTGGTTATTTACACAGGTCACATTTTGATGAGCTTGTAGATGTGAATGAGTTTATATTGCTAAAATTAGTGTTTGATATTTATATATTTTTTGTATAAAAGATGTATATGGTATGTATATGTGATGCGTAGATCGTAATAAAATAAATACATATCAATAATTTCCTTGTATAAAGCAATTTATTCATAGAAAAAGCACCTAGTGAAAGTAAATAGAAGGTTGTACATATAATACATAATTTATATAAAAGTTACATAACATTTACATTTAATCCGCTTGTAGTATTAGAAATAGATAAGCTCATGATGTAAATTTAATTGTAAAATAACATTGCCTTTAACAACTAGCCAATAATCCAACGATCTAGTTGTATACTATGAAGTAAAACTGTCCCTAAAGACCAATTATGTCACAATGTACGCACTCAGTGAGATATTTGTAGAATACTGCAATCTATATATGTAAGTATGTATATTTATCAGTTGTAGTGTAGCATCTTATCTCCCAGATGTTCTAAAAGCAGCTTTAACAAATTATACTTCGATTATTTATCCACAATAATAAATGATTATAACGAATAGTATTAGTATGTTTTAAATTGAGAGACGCAAAATGTGGAAAAACAATCTCTGGCATGTGTATTTCAAACGCTATTTGTTTGTTTAATTATAAATTCTAATTTTCTTTTTATAAATTCTACTTTTCTTTTTAATTTACGAGGAAATTTACTTTAAATTAATTTAAATTTAATTTATTTCTTAATTTTCACTTTGGAGCTAAACTCGTGCTTAAATTTGATTTAAATTGAATTCTTTTTAATTAAAAATAACTTTTATTTTATTTGTTTTAACTTCAATTTTAAATTTTAAATCTTAACGTTAAAGTTTAATTATAAATTTTTTTTAAAAAAATCTATTAGCAACCAAACATGCCTATTAAAGTTCTTTGTGTGGCGGAAAAACCTTCGATCGCTAGAGCAGTAGCAGAAGCATTAGCTGGAGGTAGATCTAATACGGCAACGGAAAGATATGGTGGTAGCAATAAAAATAAAGCATTAAATATACAATTTGAATTTGTTTTTCCAAATATAAGTGCAACGGAAAGATGTTCGGTAAACATGACATCAGTTTTAGGACATTTAACAGAAAGTGATTTTAAACCAGAAGTTAAATCTTGGTATTCTGTTTCACCTAGAGAACTTTTCAGGGAAGAAATAATTAATAAAGTTGCAAAGACAAAGAATTATTTGGCAGTTAATATTAAAAAACATTCAAGGGAGTCAAAGGCTTTAATAATATGGACAGATTGCGATCGTGAAGGTGAATATATTGGATTAGAAATTGCAAATCTTGCAAAAAGTGTTAATTCAAGAATCCCAGTTTTCAGAGCACATTTTTCAAATATTGAACGTTCACATTTAATTTCAGCGGCAAAGAATTTAACAGGTTTGGATCTACGTAAAGCAGAAGCAGTTTCAGCAAGAATTGAAATTGATTTAAGAATTGGTGCCGCTTTAACACGTTTTCAAACACTTGCGTTGCAATCACATAGACTACTTTCTGATTCTTTAAAGACAAAGGTCATTTCATACGGTTCATGTCAATTTCCAACATTGGGATTCATAGTTGATCGTTATAAAAGAGTTCGTGAGTTTATTCCTGAAACTTTCTGGTACATAGAAGCTGCAATCAATAGTAGTAATAACAACAATAACAACAATAACACACTGAAGCTAAAATGGTGTAGGAATCATCTGTTTGATAAATTATCAACAATAATTTTTTATGAATCATGCTTGGAATTAAAAACTTTACCGATTGTATTATCGATTAATAAAAAACCAACATATAAACTACAACCATTACCGTTGACAACAGTCGAACTTCAAAAAAGAGGATCTAAATATTTAGGAATTAGTTCCAAAAGAGTAATGGATATTGCAGAATCACTTTATTCGAAAGGATATATTTCATATCCCAGAACTGAAACAGATCAATTTGATAATGATATGAATTTGAAAAACTTGGTTAAAAGTCATTCAATTAATAATGAATATGGTGAATATGCAAGTAGTTTAGTTCCCGGTGGTGGATTTACTCAACCTCGTAAAGGTACACATAATGATCATGCACATCCACCAATTCATCCAGTAATTCCAGTTGCAAATTTTTCAGTCTTTGAATCTCAAGAACATGGTAAAGTATATTCATTTATTACAAGACATTTTTTAGCATGCTGTTCTAATGCAGCTCGTGGTGAATCACAAACTGTAACGTTTAAATGGGGTACTGAAAAGTTTATTTTAACTGGATTACGTATATTGGAAAAAAATTATTTAAATGTATATCCTTATGAGAAATGGGGGACATCAACAACTATTGGTATAAATGAATCATTTCCTGAATTTATACAAGGTGAAAGTATTAAATTTAGTTCTTTTTTCTTAAAAGAAGGTAAAACTTCGCCACCTTCTTATTTAACTGAACCAGAGTTAATTTCTTTAATGGATGTAAATGGTATTGGCACTGATGCTACAATGGCCGAACATATTCAGAAGGTGATTGATCGTGAATATGTTTTTAAAAGACCAAGGGGTGGAAATAGTAGAGGGGGTAGCAAAGTTATGGAATTTATACCATCTACATTAGGAGTTGGCTTAGTTGAAGGTTATGATAAAATTGGGTTTGAACATTCATTAACTAAACCCTTTTTACGAAAACAGTTGGAAGAACATATGAAGGAAATATGTGAGGGGAGAAAGTGCAAGGAGGATGTGGTGAGGGAGAGTATTGGAATGTATCGGGATGTGTTTGACAAGACCACAAGGGATGTGGAGGTACTTACTACGGCAGTTGCAAAGCGGGTTGCATGACACATATAAATACACGTATGTTAAATACGTATATCGGTGTATGTGAGTATGCATTTATACATTTATATTTATATATTTATATATTTATGATGTGTTTAGATGTTTATATGTATATACTTACATATATACATATTTATAAACATTGATTTACACATTTATAAACCATCCGGCAAAAGACTGCCATATCTGACTGGAAGAGAAGCCCAGAACGAAACTTGATTCGTTTTTTGAGCATTTTGAGAATTTTGAGAATCTGGAATAGTGTATGTTGTTGAAACAAACAAAGGAATTTGGTACACAACGGTTTTCAATACCTTTGGATCTAGCTTTTCTATGTTAGCTATTTTTTCTATATCATAGTTTAAATTTATTTCAACTAATAGTTTTACCCAATTCGATCCTCTATCCACGATACCCAATGCTTGTTTATTATTATTATTGTTATTTGAAGTGTTACTTAAAGTGTTATCATTTTCAGAGGATGCAACAGTTGCAAGAGTTATTGGAGTCTCAGGATCAGAATCACGAGAAGCACCAATGCGTACAGAAGGGTGAATTAATGTTACATTTATAGTTGATATTTTTTTAAATAATACTGATGATGATGATGATACACTAGTTGTAAGAGGATAAACACATGAAGGTGCAGATAAGTTGACTAAAATTGGTTCAAAAGAAGGGTTTACAATTGTAAGGTAATACTTTTTTATATTCTTTGATTTGAAATTACCAGGAGTCATAGAAATTGAAGGAATATAGTTTATTGCCATTAATTTTATTCTAAATTTTGAAGACACTGGACTAGAGGTTTTTAAGGATTTGCTTTTTATACTGAAATCAGGTTTCACTAGTATGTGTCTACAGTCTTTACATCTTCGGGACACTCGTGAGTGTAACGTTGGCGGGAAGGGAAGAAGGTTGCAGCTGAATCTTGCCAACTGGTCGGGTAGTTGTATACTAATAATATCAGTAGTACTAGTGATATTGGTATTGCTTACAATTGACACTCGCGGAGGAAATTGTTGGTTCAAAATCTGAGAAAGAGTGCTAAACTTAGTGTCATAAACTGAATTCCCAACAAAAGAACCATTCAAAGCAAACTTTTTCAACTGTGTTGCTAAAAAAAGGTCATTTTCTTCGTTGAACTTCACAACATTTTCATTCTCTACATTGTTTGAAAATAGCTTGTCATAGTTTTTAGAAATTCCTATTTCTCTTAAGTTTTTATACCAAATTGAAGTTGAGATCAGACTGTCTTTCTCTTTGTCTTTGTCTTTGTCTTTGTCTTTGTCTTTTTCGTCACTGATTTTTTTATTGAAAGTTTTATTTTTTTTGTCTTTTTCCCCACCAGATTTGTCCTTCAAACTGTCACTCAAATTGCCACCAAAATTTTCACGAAATTTGCTACCAACTGTTATTTGTTTACGCAGTTGGTAGACCAAAGAACCAGATTCTGGTAGTTTGTTAAATTCCAATTTCGAATTTAAATGCGAACTCCATCCGCAATAGGGACATTTTAAGATAACCATTGAGGAAGCATTTGCGGTCTCCTTAGTCATATTGTTGGATTTGTTAGTAAGAATGTTAGTAATGTTGGTGCCAATATTACTCATAGCTGAAGTAGGACTGGCTTCTACATTACTAATTATGGTAACATCATTAGTAATATTGGTCACATCTGCAGCCAAAACGGACAGCTGAATAAAACACCGGGGACACAGGAGACAGTTTCGAGTACAGGTCTTGGGCAAATTTCCAATATTTTTCAACAAATAACCCTTTCCATATTTTCCGTCGTTGGGAGAATGACTAATACTTCTATCGTTGTTTGTAATCCCATCAGGACTATTTGTATGGGTATTTTTATTAGAATTTATTGCATTTTCTGAAACCATAGGATCTCCATGAAAAAGTAGTGAATTTGAAATATCAGTCAGTGTTAAACAACAGGGACAGTATAAAGAAACTACTTCACGTGCAGAACATTTTTCGCATCTTATAGCGAAACAATCCAGACAAAAATACAGTTCTACAAGGAAACTGTTTCTTGACCGGACAACATCAATGACATTTTTATTGTTATTTGTGAGTGTGACTCCACAGGGACAGTAAACCGAGACTGGGTCCATAGACCAAAAGAAGAAAATAAATAAAAAAAAAAAAAAACAATAAAAAGACACCCACAGTAATTCCAATCGAATTATTAATTTGTTAATTGATTATTTGTTTAATTGATTTTTTTTTTTTTTTTTTTTTTAAGATCTCTATATCAAACTATACTGTAGACAAATCAAAAAGATGGCCTTCACCATTTGAAAAAACGGGTAATACCTGTATCTATAACAACTGGTGTTATGACGACGTTGAGTCATGGCTATTTTGGTCTCCATAACAACCCATGCCATCAGTTCATAAAGTCAGGCTCACATGGTTTGATTATTGACTAGGGGTATAAATAAAAACTATAAAAAATACTGTGAAATATTATAAAATTCTATATAAAATATTAAAAAAACTGTAAAAAAAACACTGTGAAAATCACAAAATGAGCACGAGTGCTTTGGTGGCTGCGGCCGTTTACGCTGATTCTAGGTTCCAAATTGTGGCAGATTTCAGACTCATTAGAGCTTTTCTTTTTGCCGAATTGGGAATGTTCCAGAGAGCCGCTATGGGAAAATTGAGTTTCTTTACTTTGTTAGAGGAGAGGGTAACTGACGAGATTAGTAATCGTAGTCAGTTTACTACTCGTTATGGTGACGGTAGTAAGTATATTATTAGTCATACTTTGAAATATGTTACTCATGAGGTATTACCTAAAAAGCATTACTAATTATGTAGAAAATATTGATAAGCAATCTACTAGCAGTTCTGGACCGCCTGCGGCGGTCTGGGACGGGGGCAGAAGGTGGTCCTATAGACAATGGCGCGACCTTTCTTTGAAGGTTGCTTTTGTGATTCTAAAGGATTTGATTGTGTGTAATCTGAGTGATGTGGGAGGTATTAATGAATGTGAGGAAGGTAAAGATGGTAAAGATGGCAAAAATGATAAAGGTGGTAGGGACAAACCACACATTGCTCTGATTTCACCTAATGGAATGGGATTTTTAGCCTGCTGGTTTGGAATTTACGCAGCAGGATGTGTTCCCGTGTTTATCAACTATAACCTAAAACCTGAGAACATTGTAGAATGTTTGCATACTGGGAAAGTTGACGCAGTATTGATTCACGAGGATTTGGTAGATGGTGAAAATCACGACGTAATTACAACCTTTTCGCGCCGGTTTTCGCAAAAACTCCCCATTTCAGTTTTCTCCTTAAACGGGGAAGTTTTAAGAACGTTTAATTCTCTAGAGGGAGAAAATACGAAAAGGTATGAAAAGTATGAAAAAATTAATTTTTGTAAGAAAAAAACCAAAAATACAATAACTTTTTGTGATTTCCTAAACAATAATCTTCCAATAAGATATAATGGTGATAAGAAAGAAAAATTAGACGATACAGCGTTGTTGATTTTCACTTCTGGAACAACTGGAAGGTCAAAAGCAGCGAAAATCTCCTTTAGAAGACTATGGTTAGGAGGTAGAATTGGAGCTGGAATGTTATGGCTAAAAGCAAATGAGGTTCTTTATTGCCCAATGCCTCTTTACCATTCTTCTGGTGCTTTTTTTGGTATAATAACCCCTCTCTGTGTAGGTTCAGGGATTGCCATAGATAAAAGATTCTCAGTAAGTAAATTCTGGGACAGCATTATCGACTCCCATGCCAATGTGTTTTTATATGTCGGTGAAACCTGTAGGTATCTTCTGGAGTATGAAAAAAAGTTAAAAGGGAATGATTTGGAGAGACAAAAATTAAAAAGGCACAAAGTCAGAGCGGTCTTGGGGAATGGACTGCGACCGGACATTTGGTTGGAGTTTAAAAAGACTTTTAATATACCAATGGTGGTTGAATTTTATGCAGCAACAGAATCTGTTTCGGGTACTTTTAATATTCAGTTTGGAGATTTCGGACACGGTGCAGTAGGAAGATTTGGACCACTTGTGAGCATGTTAAGTGGATCCAGTTCATCTATGAGGATATTTAAATTAGACAGCAGTAACAACTCAGACTTTGATCTCGCTAGAGATCCAAAGACTGGGTTGTGTATTCCCTGTGGCTACAATGAACCGGGAGAAATGCTTCAGATGGTGAGCCAAAATGATACGGGCAGTAGTGATAATAAAAATAACACAAATAATAATAATGATAATGATAATGATAACAAAAGCAACCCAACAGAAAGCATAGTGGGTCGGTTGGTTAATCTTCGAGGAAGTTTGTCACAGGGATTCGGAGGATACTTTGGAGATAAGAAAAGCACAGAAAAAAAACTAATTAGAAATGTAGTAAACAAAGGAGATTTGTGGTTTAGAACTGGGGATGTGATGCGATCTGATAAAGATGGGTTTGTTTACTTTTTAGATAGACTTGGTGATACATTTAGATGGAAATCTGAAAATGTAGCAACAAATGAAGTTGAAGAAGCCATTGTCAAGTGTGACGATAGAATTACTGGTGCTGTTGTTGTTGGTATTGATGTTCCTGGGTATGAAGGAAAAGCTGGTTATGCTTGTATTGAAATTAGAGGTATTAATGATAAAGAAAGTAAAGAGATAGTGAATAATCTTTCTGATGGGTTGAAAAAAAGAATACCTGCATATGCTATTCCAGTATTTATTAGAATAGTTAAAAAAATTGCACTTACAGGTAACAATAAAATAATGAAATCCTATTATAAAAGGTATTCACCTTGGGAGGATCCAGAGAAGATTGATAAAGGTTATCAGGAGATTATCAGTGGACCTTTGTATTGGATGAAGGATGGATGTTATGAAGAGTTTACAAGGGAAGACAAGGTTGATATTGTAAATCAAAAGGCAAAGTTATAAGAAATAGAAGTAACTATATTAAGATGAATATATGATGTGATTTATAATGTGAATATAAATATGATATAAATATGAATATAATAACATAAATAAGGTATAATAAATAAAAAACAGTAAAACATTAACTATAACAGTACCTATAAACAGAAATTAACAATAAAAGGAGTAAAAGAAACAAAAAGTAAATTAACAGTAGATTGACAATAAAACAAACAATAAAAGATGAAAAATGAAGATTAAAGATAGACAAGACCATAACAAATTCCTATATCCAAACACCAACGATGCAACCTTTACCGATAATAACCGATACTTGTATAGCCTATATAACCGATAAATATAACCGAACCATTAACCGATAACCTTCAAATTCTAACCTATAACCGTATCCGAGACCCGATACCCATGCCCATACCCATACCCGATAATTCCAACTCATAATCCAATACCGGAAAGATAAAAAAATAAAATAAAATAAAATAAAATAAAATAAAATAAATAAAAAAAATGCTAAATGCAAAAATAAAAATAAAAATAAACAAATAAAAATAAACAAATAATAATAATAAGAAATAAATACTAAGTAATAATAATAATAATAGTAGTAATAATAATAGCAGTTATTGTAATAGTCATAGTAATAAACAATAATATATTGTATTATAGTAGAGAAAAATCACTTCACGTGAACAAATTGAGAAGTTTCCAATATATATTTTCCCTCTTTATAGGCTTCAGCCTCTGCGTACGCACGGACATATCGCCATCCAACATATTGTGAACATCTTGCACACGAAATGTCTTTCACAGTGTAGATTCCCGTGCGCATGTTTCTTTCAGAGATTTCTCCCTCTTTGACATTCACCCTGGGGTGTTAAAGGGGGAACAAAAGAATATAATATGTATAAAAAGAAATAATAAGAATAATAATAGCAAATTAAAAAAAACATAAAAACATAAAAAACATAAAAAAAACACAACAAATAATAACAAATAAACAATAAAATCAACTGCACTCACACTTTGTTGAATAAGTAAGCTGTCCCATGTGAACCTGTAAAAGACTAAACATTAGAATATTTTTAGTTTTACAGAAATAAAATAAATAAACTCACCTTGGATAAAATTTCTTCGGAAACAGCAAGATGAGATTTACAATGGGAACAGCCATAGATACGTTCTCCTCTTAAATAAGTGTTAAAAGCTAATCCCATTGTATCAGAAACACATCAAAAAGACATATGTACTATGAAGTGGTGTTTGGTTTGTCAGTAATTAGTGAAAATTAGTGTAAATATATTGTATTTTAAATGTAAATTAACCAAGTATTTAAGTGTAAAGTAACTATATTTTTAAATATTTTTAAGTATATTTTAAATATAGTATTTTTATGAATTTATACTATCTTCTATATTACTGACTATTACGAAGTATTACTTTACTATAATACTTTTATTAATATTTTTATTAATATTTTTCTCTATAATATAATATATTAATAAACCACTATTTTACTAAATAATACTACTGCTATTAGTTAATACTAATTTATTATTTATTATTTACTCTATATTATTAATTTTCCTATTCTTATTAACTCCCTGAACCATTACTTGGAGGACCCTTAAGTCCTTTGGGTTTCTTTTTATCCATGGTTACCAGTACTGCATTATTTTGATTATAATTCTAGAAATGTATACAAATCGTATAAACATGATTATTAAAATATACAGAGTAATTACTTGTGACTTTTAGAATTCTTTTTATATTACTCTATTATTCTTATTAATATGGATTTTATATTACTCTATTATTCTTATTAATATGGATTTTATATTACTCTATTATTCTTATTAATATGGATTTTATATTACTCTATTATTCTTATTAATATGGATTTTACAAATCCTTTCTAATGTAAATATACATAATTTAATCTTTTTTAATATTTTTTTTTTAAAATTGTGTATTTTTGTATATTTTTGATTAAAAATTATCATTTAATATTTCTTTCTGTTTTTTGTTTATTATTGTATATCATCATTTATTTAATGTCTATTTACTACCAGGTATTAATTTAATATCCATCAAATCTTCTTACTCTACTACTTACTATTATTCTAATTCTCTCACCGTACTCAATTGTACGTTCAATTCTTGAAAAGTAAACGGAGTAATTGCATAAACAGGAGTATTGTCCACATTTATGCTAAAAAAAACGACAACATCCCTATAGCAACCTCTCTCAAAAAGTGCGTTATTCACTATAAAATATAACTTACAATACTAATCTATAAGAGAATAATGACTTCAACTTAAGTAATTTACAAGAGATAACATTAATATGGATTAATAATATAATATGTACAACACGTAATCAAACAGGTTAATAAACACAGTAACAAATACAGAAATAAACAGTAAATAGCCTGGAATAGTATGTGGATTGTAACTACGGTGGATTACGAACATGCCAACATATAGCATACCAAATAACAAACAACAAATAGCAATCATGTCAAATATCAAACATACTTTAAGTAAATACACACTACAACGTAATTCCAGCATCTCTGAACATTTATGCTTACTGCAAGTATTCACCAGCCATCAGATGAAACACATAGACAGTAGAACACATTCACTACCACCACACACAGATCAACGTTTAATATCCTTCTTGGAACCCTATCCACACTAAAATCAGATCTTAATAGCCAATAATTATCAACGTTATAGTTGGAATTTATAAGAATTTATAATAATTATTAATAATTATTAATACTGTTAACAGGTTATAATAATTATTAACGTTTCAAGTTCTATTTCTATTATATTTCTGTAGTTATAGTTATAGAATACAGACATTCCATTGTTTTACATAATGAGATTCTTTTTTTTTACAATTTTTATAATTTTTTTTAGCATTTTTATGAATTACTTGTATAATAATATAAACACATTTAAAACAACTGTTAATAAAATTTTAAAATTTAATATGGATAATAGTAAAAAATCACCTTTGGATGTATTTTTTATTTCACATGGAAGTCCTTCTTTTTTATACGGAGAAGAAGAAAAAGGTGCTTATAACACAGTTAAAAGATTAGGGGAAAATGCGTTAGCTAGTAGTAATAGTAAAATTAAAGGTGTAGTTGTTCTTTCAGCTCATTGGCAAGCTAATGATGATCAAGATGTTTTTGATGAAAATGAAAATAAAAAAAATAAATATTCAGTAAAATTATCTACAGTTCAAAGTGGACAAGAAAATAAATTAATTTATGATTTTTATGGATTTCCAGATAAACTTTACAAAGAAAAATTTTCAACTACTGGAGATCTACAACTTGCAAATAAAATTTGTAAACTATTGCAAGAAAAACAAAATTTTAATCCTTCAATTACAGTGCCTCAACGTGGATTTGATCATGGACTTTGGGCACCATTAAAAGTTATGTTTGATAGTAATAATATTAATAATAACAATAACAATAAAAATAAAAATAACAGAAAATTTAATACATTATTAGGAGAAATTCCTGTTGTTCAAATATCTGAACCAAGTTCAAATATCAGATTAGAAAAAAATCCAATTTCATATGCAGAAGCTTATTTATCACTAGGAGAAATACTTTCACCATTAAGAGAAGAAGGAATTCTAATAATAGGATCAGGTATGACTGTACATAATTTAAGAGATATGTTTTATAGTCCTCCAAACAGCAAATTTTCTTATACGTCATCATTTGACAACGCTATAAAAGACGCAATTTTAAACTCAAAGGATTATATAGAAAGAAAGAAAAATCTAATTAATATTCTAAATAGGAAGGATTTACGAGATGCCCATCCTACTTTGGAGCATTTAATGCCAATCTTTTTTACAATTGGCGCGGCTGGAAATAGTATTCCTAAACAGGAATATACTTCCCAAGATGGTTCTCTAGCGTGGGGGATGTATTCATGGCAACATCCTAAGTAGCAGGGTAGCTTCCCAATTAAGACAGCATCACCACAGCAACAGTCTATTTAATATACTTATTTATACTACAGTTTATATAATATATACATATTAAAATTAATTAAATTATACTAACTACTAAAAATCGCATTAATGAACCAAAAGGTTTTGAATAGCTTTTTCAACATCCGATTCAGACAAATCTGGTACTCGGATTCGCTTTTCCAACCCAAAAGGAAATCGTACATAAACCGAGGGAATTGTTCCAACACTTGATTCTCTAACAAGTAGAGGTGTGTTTGGATTATGTCGTTTTAATGTAGGGTATGTTTTATTTATAAATGTGCTATTATTAGAGGGTGTAATAAAATGAGTAGTTTATAATAAACAATAACATATTGATTATAATTAGTAAACAGTGTACTAAAGTATACTGTTTACTATTATATATATATTACAGGACTCACCGTAAACCCATTGAAGATGTGTCTGTAGAAAGAATAAATCGTAATTCTCGAACTGCATTTGGAAGAACATAAGCGGAAGTCATTGTGCTGTTTATTGTATATTGTTTATGATTATATTTATATCTTTATATATTTCTATATTTTTACTGTTTTTTTATATTTTATCTTTCTCTTGTATCTCTAATTTAATCGTGTAGTTGTCTTTGAATAAAGGTTTTTTAATTGGAAAGAGGTTGCCAGGGCGACATGTTACCCTACACAAAGTACTACGAATACAAAATATAATACGCAATTAAAACCAATCCAGGTTTCCACGGTAACCAAATAATATATACTTATAGACAAATTAAGTTAAATTTAAATTTCTATAAACCCAGTATTGCAATGATAACCCAGTATTTCCACAGGATCACGCCTATTAATAGTGTTCCCAGTAATCCCAATATTTATTTATGCCACATATATACGTAGATCATTTACAGAGAACCGTAGACAAGCACTAGACAAACTCTGGTAGAAACTGCCTTGGTTTGCTCTCGGCATCGTATTCCTTATAAAGTAAAATTAAAAACTTGAAAGGGTTCCTTTGCACATGCACAAGAAGTTTGCTTAAAAACAAACTTCTTCTCCTTTTGACACCCTTTGAAAAAGTACTTTTTTGTTTATTATTAATACCAGTAGTTAGATTTTCACCCTGATATACTCTAAGTTCAGCAGAAGCAGTAGAAATATCTATTTCAAAAATTGAAGACAATTGTTTGATAATGTCGTCATCTAAAAAAATTAAATTATTAGATTCTTGGTCGAACTCAGCTATTGGATATTCATTTTCATTCTCTATACTTAATTGCATAACTAATGTTCTTATAATCTTATCAATAAAAGGTCTTTTATATTTTATTAATTCACTATTAGTGTCACTACTTATGCCAGTTGATTTCATATATCTTAAATTTATAGTAATTTCATGTTGGGTTATTTGACAGGGGGTTAGTCTTTGTTCTATTTCTAAAAATCTATAATATCTACATTCTCTTATAAGAGCATTTCTTTCCATATTTCTTTCAATAATTCCACTAGTTAGAACATTTTCAATCGGTTCCCCAAGTGCTATTTTAACTAATTTTTCAAAAAGATCCGCAGATCTAGTAGGTAAACTTGGTAATTTTAAAACAGGCGGTCTAAACATCTGATATGAACCATCACTATTAGTAGAATTACTATGTGTGTCTAAAAGTTCTTTTGGTCTTGTAAAAAACACTGAAAATGATAAAGCAAGAAAGTTATTTCGATCCCCAGGTGATGAAAATAGTGTTGAGGGAATACGGAAAGTTTTACCACCGATAGAAACAAATGCCTCAGACTCGTGAAGCCTTTTTATTAATTTATGAAGTGAATAATACATGGCATCAGAGTATAGGGAACAAAACTCGGCTTGACTTGATACAGGGACGTCGTAGCCTTAAAGCACTAGTACTAGTATTACTAATATACGTTCGTATATTAGTAATATTGGTTCTTCTGTTAGTAATAACATTGAATATATTACTAACACGCACAGTATATTAGTCAGAAATGTTATATTATTAGCAACTAGCAGAAGATAATTACTAACAACAATAAGAAAATGACTAATATGCTTCGCATATTAGTCATTTTCTTGTTTTATTTTATTTTATTTTATTTTATTTTATTTTATTTTATTTTTCTGCTTACCCTGTAAATGCTTGCAAATAAGACTGAAAACCTCACAAGACCGGTCTATGACCAGGGTGGGCGTTTTTTGCATATGGTCATATTGTTTAAAGTACTCAGTAAAATAAGAAGGGCCTAATATTAGTAATACACGTTAGTATATTACTAATAAGCATATTAGTAATGTAATACTATACTGAAGTTTAATGTATAATATAAAAGTATTTAATAATAGTAAAAAATAGTAAAAAACAGTATACACACCATCAGAAGACAGAGATAAGCCACTGTGAGTAAATAATAAATGTGAAATGTTAGTAGATTGTGCTATGTAAAATTAATTAAAAATTAAAATTTTTAATTTTAATTTTATTTTTAATTTTATTTTTAATTTTAATTTTAATTTTAATTTCTAATTTTTAATTAATGTTTAGTCACCTTAACGAAAAAGTGCTTCCGCCTACAATTATAGAGTAGATTTTATCGTGGGCGAGAAGATTTGGAATGCCGCTTAGGATTTGGACTTGTTCGTTCATTGTAGATTGTAGATTTATTATTTTTTATTAAGTTTTATATTTCTTATATTTTTTATATTTTTTATTAATTTTTTATTAATTTTTATATTTTTATTAATTTTTTATTAATTTTTTATTAATTTTTATATTTTTATATCTTTTATTCTAGTTGAATTTAAATTTAAATTTAGTACTGCAGTAAAATTTTAGTTTTTACATAGAGATATAAAGAAAAAGACAAAGAAGATAAAATAAAGAAGAGTCGGGTTCAAATCCGAGTGGGGATGTTATATTATATTATATAGTATTTTATTATATTATATTATATTATATTATATAGTATTTTATTATATTATATAGTATTTTATTATATTATATTATATTATATTATATAGTATTTTATTATATTATATTATATTATATTATATAGTATTTTATTATATTATATAGTATTTTATTATATTATATTATATTATATTATATTATATTATATTATATAGTATTTTATTATATTATATTATATTATATTATATTATATTATATTATATAGTATTTTATTATATTATATTATATTATATTATATTATATTATATTATATAGTATTTTATTATATTATATTATATAGCATTTTATATTTTAGTATATAATACTATAGTGTAGTATTATATAGTATATATTCTATATACTATATAATATATAATATATGTATATGTATGTTTAATATATGGTTTAATATATATATTTATTCTACCTGGTTTTACTATTGTACTCTATTTTAATAGTATATATTATATTATAATAGTATATATAATAATATATAGTATAGTATAGAATATACTATACTATTCTATAATACTGAGGAAGGAAATTGTATATAGGTGTAAATATATGTATAAATCCCCAAATGTATGTATGTATAAGTAAAAGTATATGTATAATTAATTGTATGTCTAAAATATATGTATAAATAAATGTATGTATTTATAAATGTATATATTATATTATATTATGTTATAGATAATATAGTATATATTATATATGGTATTATAGTATGTATATATTGTATTCTATTTCAATAGTATAATATATAGTATAGTATATATTAGTATAGAAGAATACTGTATAGCATAAAATACTATAATATAGTATAATACTATACTATATAATTTAATACTATAATATACTAAATAATATAATACTATACTATAGTATAAAATACTATAATATAAAATTCTATATTTGAGAAACTAAATTGTATATAGATGTAAATAAATAAATAAATATATGTATGTATAAAAGTATGCATAATCTATACAAATGTTTATTCTATCTAGTTTATGTATATATTATATAGAATTGTATTCTACTATAGTATAGTATTAAATTATTATATTATATTATATTATATTATACTATATCATATTTATTATAGTGTATATTATAGTAGTATATATTATAGTATATAATAAAAATTATTCTAGTATAGTATATTATAAATATTGTTATTATATTAAAATATTATTGTATTTTATAGTATTACATTCATTATAGTGTTATATCAAAATTTATACAGTATTATATTATAGTATAGTATACAGTATTATTCTATACTATATTATTTAAATACAGCATAGTATATTATGGTATTAAATTATATTATATTATATTATATTATATTATATTATATTATATTATATTATATTAATGGTTTCAAACCCCATATGGGGGCATATTATATTAATTGGTTCGAATCCCATATGAGGGCATATTATATTAATTGGTTCGAATCCCATATGAGGGCACATTATCATATCAAGATGGGTTCGAATCTTACAGGGGACTATTATTAAAATTATTAACCCTACCTGGTTTAATTAATGACCTTTAAGAGCGACTTCACAAAAAAGAAACACCAAAAATTTGTGAAAAAAAAGACCAAAAAACTCCAAAAAAGACCAAAAAAATAATAATCAAAGGTCAAACTACCAAAGATTCACCCACCATGGGGAAAGCCTCTAAAGATAAACGAGATTTGTACTACAGAAAAGCAAAAGAACAAGGCTGGAGAGCAAGATCGGCTTTTAAACTACTTCAACTTGACTCAGAATTCCATCTTTTAGACAACAATGTTAAAAGAATAGTAGACCTTTGTGCAGCCCCAGGATCATGGTCACAAGTGCTGTCTAGACTAGTTAAAGAAAACAAAAACAGTGGGGACGACGCTAAAATTGTGGCTGTTGATTTGCAACCAATTTCACCCATTGAAGGGGTTTGTACTTTGCAAGCGGACATTACCCATCCTAGTACTTTATCGAGAATTTTAGAAATATTTGGAAACAAATCAGCGGATTTGGTAGTCTCAGATGGTGCTCCTGATGTGACTGGTTTACATGATTTAGACGAATATATTCAGGCTGAATTAATACGGTCAGCTTTATCTACAGCAATGGCTTTACTAAGACCAGGAGGAACTTTTGTTGCAAAGATCTTCAGAGGAAGAGATGCAGACCTACTATATTCTCAGTTGGGTTGTTTTTTTGCTCACGTTTCTTGTGCAAAACCAAGAGCATCAAGACTTTCTTCGCTGGAGTCCTTTGTGGTTTGTCAGGATTACAGACCTTGCAAGAACAACAACAATATTATTATTAATATTAATAATGATAATGGTTGTATTAGTAACAATGTTGATATTCGTAGTAATCAAATTATTCCTTCACTATATTCCCAAGATGCAAGACTAATAGCACCCTTTGTAGCGTGTGGGGATTTATCGGAGTACGATTCAGATGCGACATACACACGGTCTTCTACTGAACATTCTCTTGATCCTGTTCAGCCGCCTACCGCGCCTCCATACAAGACGGCCCTGCAACTTCGGAAGGTGCAATAATTTGAAACTTTAAACTGTAATTTAGAAACTTTAAACTGTAATTTAGAAACTTTAAACTGTAATTTAGAAACTTTAAACTGTAATTTAGAAACTTTAAACTGTAATTTAATATTATAAACAAAAATAGCTAAAACACACAAAATAACCAAACAAAACAAACAAAACAAACAAAACAAACAAAGACTATGCAACCCGCCTCGACACAGAAGCGTATCCGCAACCTTTGAGAAACAAAACAGCAGTAGCATGCAGTTTATTTTTCTTTAAAATTTTTTTAATCTGATATTCTAGTCCAGCATCTTCGATATTTATCAATCTATGTCTTCTTCTCTTCTGCATAATTGCCTCACTTTCATTTAAATTTCTGTAATCCTGTTTGCCCTCCTCTTCCTCCTCTTCATCCTCTGGAACATCAAGAATAGATTCAACACCAAAGAATCTCTTAATAAGTCTCAACAGTAAAATAGAATTTGGACCAAGACAACCTAAACCTAAGTAAACTTGACTAATATCCTCAGAACCAAGAACCATAAAAATGATACATTCCCACAAGATACTTCTACTTATTAATCCACCTAATGAAATTTCATACAGTAATCTTTGAGCAGCAATTTTACCAACTTGATAAGCATCACTACCAGGGGAACCAACTGCTTCAGCATTAATGTTCCAACCGTTACCCATTTCTGCAACAACCGTAACACCATAACCAGGTGATTTACCCGCTTCATCGCCACGTGCAGGATCAGTATAAATATTGGTTTCACAACCGGTATAGGTTAAAACTTCTCTACAACCTTCAACGATTAAATTAACAATACTAGGAGAAACTCTGGTTGAATAGGCAATTCCTCTAATTCTTTGTATCGGACAAACACCTTTAAAAGTTCCATTACTACTAACATTTACATTTACATTCGAATGATTATTAATATCAACATTGTTATTAAAAGGGATAAATAGTGTCTTTGTTTGACCAACAACATGAGGTATTTTTAAAACAATTTCTCCACCACCTAAAGGTGCACTACCGCGAGATTCAATAATCAACTCTGGTTCAATTATACCAAACTTTTCCATCATAGGGAACAAAACTGTTCTAATTGTATCTACACAAACGTCTTTACCTCCACTTGTAATACCTTTAAGTCTTGCTTCTATTGGGTTTTTACAAAAAGGTCCAAGGACACATAAACTCTCTAAATAGTATCCTAAACCTCTTGAAACTGGACAATTTTGACTAAATTTCCCACCGACCAATATGCCAGGTTTATAATATATAGATGTACCTGTATACGAGATTTCAATAACCGACCCATTTGTTATTTTTTCAATAATCCTCATAAAACAAATTTCATCATCACTAGTTCCCGGGTGAGTGCTTCCACTTCGAATCCCATTTAATTTAATAGTTTTGCCGGTTAATGTCGCCAAGACAAATAAAGTACGAATATCATCAATCGAGTGAAATTCCATAAGCATTTTGAAAGTATTTTTGAAAAAAAATCTACTATTTTTTTAAACTTTTTTTTATAATTTTTTTTGATATTTTAGTGTTGAATTTTTTTTTTTTTTTTAAAAAAAAAAAAAAAATCTTTATTGTTCGCTCAAAATCTATTTAAAATTTAATTAAAAAATTTCTAAATTTAATTAATCCAAAAGAGGGTAATTTTAATTATCCCGAGAAGGACAATTCTAAGCCGGTAAACTACTGTAATACGAGATTGCCCGTTAAGGTAATATGAAGTAGGGTAATTGTGTGGGTAACACAGGGTAGCACCATATTAGGTTACCATAGAGACGGTCTCAAATAAAGTTGGAAGTTGAAGTTAGAAGTTAAATTTAAAGTTAAATATGTAATAGTAATAGTAATAGTAATAGTGTTCAGTTTGTAGTTTAGTTTGTAGTTAGTTTGTAGTTAGTTTGTAGATTGGTTTGTGTTGTAGCGTAGTTGCAGTCTTCTGTATTTTGAATAAATAATAGTGAATTTACCGATTCAGTGAACACCCTCCAGAAGAGGATGGGATATTTGATGACGACGTAGACGAGAACGTTTTTCTGAACGAATCGCATCCCGCTTTCTTCTCTTTGCCAGCCTGCTCCATTCTCCCCGGTTTTCGTAAAACTCCTCTTCCCATTGTTCTCTTGTAGGCAGTTGATCTCCGGTGGTTTTCAGTTTCGAAAGGGCAGACAATGTGCTTAGGTATGGAGAGTCATTATGCAGGAAAAACAGACCTCTGTTTGCTTCTGATCTTGCACCTAAGTTTGTCTGTGTGTTTACTGTATTGAGTTGTACCCTGTTTATATTTGGTTGTATAGTTGTGTTTGTCTGTATATTATCTGACTGGTCATCCTCGTGGTCATCAAAAAAGGTAAACACCTTATTGGAAGTCACCTCTCCTTTAATGGGATCGAAAAGTGATTTTAAAACATTTGTTTCGGTTCTTGTATTGGATTCAGAGTCAGAACCAGAGTCAGAGTCAAAATCAACAGTAGTATCCATTTTAGAACCTCCTGTATTATCTTCTCCGGGATCTCCCCCAAATAGAGAGTCTAAAACGGCCAAATTTCGTGACTTTTCTTCGTCATAGTTTTCGTCCTGATGGTCATAATCCTCCTCCAAATGGGGTTCCTCACTATTGGTTACTAAGATTGGATTTGTTTTTAGTAAATCTTTTTTCGGTTGATATTTTTTCTCCTGCAACTTCTCCACAATCTCATTAACACCATTCTTCCAAACCCCATTTGAAAATAGACTGACTAGACTGTCTAAAGGAACTTTTTTGATTCCCCATAGTTTTTTCTTCTTATTAGTCTTTCCGGGTCTCATAACTATGATTTTTTCTCTGCCATTTTTTATTTTCCCCTTAATAATAGTTCTAAATGTCGAATTTTTTAACTCGTTTTCATTTCTAGGTTTTCTAATTCGTCCTGGAATAATTTTACCACAAATTATGTCTGACTGAGTGTTGGTCCCAGAGTTTATTTGGTCATTCTTATTTTCCGCATTGTGTTTATTCTCCTTGTTATCTTTAATTTCTCCACTGGTATTGCCTTGCATAAAAACCTCATTATATCTAGGTAAAGCCTTTTCTATTCTTAATGTAACGCCTTTAAACTTTACTCCATTTAAATCAGATTGTAATTTGGAGAAATTTAAAAGAGAATTAAACTCCATTGTAATGTACCCAAACCAGAAATCACTCAACTCTTTTTTAAAATATGTCAATGGCTCAGTGATTTTTCCATATTCACCCAGCCTTTCTTGGAAATCTTTCTCCCCGTCTTTTAGTTCTTTGGATATGGGTGAAATATGCAATCTTAGGATTTTATTTTCCATTTTATTTTCCATTTTTTTTTCCATTTTTTGTGAAATTTTTAAGATTTTTTTAAGATTTTTTTGAAGATTTTCGTAAAAATTTCTTTAAAAAAAAATTCCAAAATACCCTAAACCCAATCGCATTAGATTACAACAGTTGCTATAGAGATTATCAGACAAAAAACAAAATTAATTTCATTTATAACATGTAAACTAATCCTTATCGTGTAATACACAGTATTACAAAACACTAACAAATTGCAATACAGCGTATTACGCCGTATTGCTCAACGTAAACGCTCGTAAAATTAATCCAAATTCAACTTCCTCACAATCCAAATTTGCAATTCCATGCACTTTTACCACTTCAATATTATTTTCCAAACCATTTATAACATCTAAATGACGATGTAACATTTTATAATAATCCTTTAGCCCATTTTTTACTAAATAACATGTTCCAGAGTAAATCTTTTCGTAATCTGATAAATTTTCCTTTATTAAATTCGAAATTTCCTTTAAATAATGATCTTTTAATATTCTGCCACTTATAGTAAAAACAATATTAAATCCAAATTTTGTAATAAAAATACTATAATATTTATTTTTAATCGCCTTATTAGATATTTTATGAACTTTATTGTTTAATAAATTATCATCCATGTCGTAGTTGTGTAGTAAAGAATCAATGTATTTGTTGTTTATACCACATCCTAACCATTCGACAGTTGCATTTCTTGGTAGATTATCAACTTGAATTACCAACATTCCAGTTGTATCTTTATTTAAAAATCTACTTTTGAAGTAACCTTTCCAAATATTTTGTGGAGTTTTAAGTCCTTCATACAAAGTCACATAAACAATGTTGTAAACCATTTGGATTTCACTTTCAATTTCATTTTCAGGATTTTCACCTGCACTTAAAACCCGATAAACATGTTGAAGACATAATTCGGATTGACATGCAACGTTTCTTCTTGTCTTATTGGTACGATCAAGCATAGATTGAACATTGAACATCTCCATCGATGAGGGAATTAGAGGTATCATACCTGATATAAACATCATACCAAATTGTTGTACAACTTGAGAATAAGGACCAATATTTGCTGGTGCCCAATATGATCTTGATTGTACATGAAGTCCTTGTCGTGTAGATACAAAATTTATATTTATATCTTTATTTTTATCTTTATCTATTTTAGGATAAAGATAAAAAAATGCTTGTAGTTTCTCACCAACTGGAAGTAAACTTGACTCTATACAAGATCTTGCAGGAGGATTTACCATATTAAATATTTTATAATATTGTTTATTAATAGTATCAAAATCCTCCATATCAGAAATAACTAAAGAAACAAATAAAACATCTTGTAAATTTTTTACCTTTTCCAATGCTTTTCCAAATACCTTATCAGCTTCTTTCGCAACTTCAGCCTTGTCTGAGACAATGTTGCCCGTTCTTATGGAATTAAAGGATTCCATTAATAAAAGTGATTCATCCATATGATCTAGCAAACGAGGAGCATTAAAATTTACTTTCCAATCTAAATTACACTCCTTCTCCATAGTAGAAACCATGTGAATTTTTAAATAAAAAACCGATCCATTTGAATGTTTAACCACCGAAGACTTATCAATTACAAGCCTTTTAACAAATAATGGACAATCAAGAACCAAAGTTTCATATTCACCTCCTTCTCCACACAAATGTAAACCATAAAGTGAATTTAACTTTAATAATTTATTTTGTACCTCTTCAAGACTTTTACCTAAATAAGTCTCATCCAAACCTTCACCTGCAACTTTTATAATTCTTGCATCAATTTTAGACTTTATCATTTCCTTCAATAATTCATCTTGTTTCCTTCTCCATAGGTATGAAAGCACGACAAGACCTAATCTAGAACAAACCGATTCAACCCTTGTTCGTTGATAAGTAGACAATATGGCTCCAACAGAAACTGCATTAACATTTGGATGCTTATCTTTAATTTTAGACAAGAGAATAAATAAATCTTCTGTCTCATCCAGAGGGTAGTCATTTTCTGAGCAACTATTACTTGTATTTTTTAAATTATTAGTCAATTTATCAACATGATAGTCCAATTCCTGGTTCAGAGAATCTCCTTTAATTCCTCTCCTATATAAAGGAACATTTAAACATTCACCATAATAATTAACTGCTTTAAAACCTACAGTTTGATACATATAACTGTCAAGTTCATCCCCCAATTTTGAGTTTTTTATTTTAGATTTTGATGGTTGTAAGTTTGCCAAAGCTATTATTTTGTGCCCGTTATAAACACAATGCATTAAATTATAAATAGAGTCTTTTCCTCCTGAAACTAATCCAATTACGTTCATTTCCGAGTTTTTTACAAAGTTTCTTGTAGATTTTTTTTAAATTTCTTTAAAATTTCCAAACTATCGTCGAAAGAACTTTAAATTGCAGATGTTTCTATAGCGACTACCAGGTACATTGCAATTTAGCTAAATTTATTTTTAATCGTCATGACAACTCATATTATTTAATGAATTATTTCCTTTTATAGAGAAATTTACGATTTAATTAAAAAATTAAATTAAAAAAAAATCTACAGAACAAGAATTAAGATAAAGTTAAAAGATAAGTTAAAAGATAAAGATAAAAGACGAAGTTTAAGAGATAAAGTGAAAAATTAAAGTCCAAAAGGTAAAGATAAAAAGATAAAGTTTAAAAGATAAGTTAAAAGATAAGTTAAAAGATAAGTTAAAAGATAAAGATAAAAGACGAAGTTTAAGAGATAAAGTGAAAAATTAAAGTCCAAAAGGTAAA
>JAJMCZ010000226.1:0-26793 GCA_030573245.1 Ascobotryozyma americana | reverse complement strand
AAAAAAAAAAACAAAAAGAAAACAAAAAGAAAACAAAAAGAAAACAATAAAAAAAACAATAAAAAAACAATAAAAAAACAATAAAAAAACAATAAAAAAGAGGAAAAACATAGCGGGACGGCAAAATAGTAACGCGAAAATTGGAAGTTTACTAAGAGAATTTATTATATACAAATATATACATAAATATATAATATATATATACATAATACAAATAAAGTCTTCCAGAAGACTTATTGTTATATGACAACAGTTTTTACTATAGTATATGAGGTACGTTGGAATATTTTTATCTATTTTGCAAGTTGTTAAATTTTAAAATTGCCGTATTTTACAAATTGGTATATTAACTACAAATAATAGATTTTATTTAAAAATTCAACATGAATAAACATGACTTTGTAGATCAATTGGGTAAACAGTTTGACACACTTTCTACTGCAGATTCTGAAGATACAATTCAACATAGTTATTATAAACAACAAGGAAAAAAACAACAGGCGGACAAAGAAAATAATACAAATAATGATCCTGATGACGAAGATAATGGGGTTATTAATGATGATGAATTTTCGAATTTATTAGCTTTAAATCATAGTGGCTCAAACAGAACAACTAGAAAACCTTTGGATGAAGCGTCAGCAGATAGTGATAGTTATGAGGAGGATGGGTCCGAAGATGATTCTTCAGAGGATTCTGATGATTCTAATTCAGATTTTCATGATTTATCTGCATCTAGTTCCAGACAAGAAGTTTCTGAGTGTGCATGCGCGTAAGTGTCATTTTATTTTTTTTTTTATTTTTTTTTTTATTTTTATTTTTATTTTTATTTTTATTTTTATTTTGCTTATATTTGTTCACAATTTCATTGTAATCTGCTCGATATACTTAAAACTCCTCAACTAACCAACAGTTATTGCGGTATCCACGATCCAACTTGCGTAGTAAAATGCGTGTCTTGTAATAAATGGTTTTGTAATTCTCGTGGTAATATGCTTAGTTCTCATATAATTTACCATATGGTAAAAGCTCGTCATAAAACTGTTCTGTTACATGCTGATTCTCATTTAGGTGAAACAACTCTTGAGTGCTACAATTGTGGATGCGACAATGCCTTTTTATTAGGGTTCATTCCAGCAAAATCAGATACGGTTGTAGTTATTCTTTGTAGACAACCTTGCGCTTCTCAATCATCGTCAAAAGCAGGAAATTGGGATGTTAAAAATTGGCAACCACTTATACAAGAAAAACAATTTCTTCCATGGTTGGTTTCCATTCCGTCAGATGAACAAGTTTTGCATGCTCGCCACCCTACCCCTGCCCAAATTAATAATTTGGAAGATCTTTGGAAAGAAAATAAAGCAGCTAATATTAATGATTTAGAGCATGAGGAAGCAGACAACAGTCCCCCTCCTATTCTTTTAAAATATACAGATGCTTTCCAATATCAAAGAGTTTTTGCCCCTATTGTTAAAATGGAAGCTGACTATGATAAATCTTTAAAAGAATCTCAAACACAAGATGGTTTAGTCTGTAGATGGGAAATTGGTTTGAATAATAAATATCTCGTATCATTTGTTCTTCCTAATATGGATAGTACTTTTGGAAGACTAGCTGTTGGGGATGAAGTTAAGTTGAAATATGTAGGTAATATGCATGCACCATGGGAGGATAAAGGATATGTAGTTAAAGTTCCAAATGGTGCCACTGAAGAAACTACAATAGAGCTCCAAAAAAGTTCAAAAACGGTCCCAAAAGATTGTACTCGTGATTTTGCTCTTGACTATGTATGGAAATCAACTTCCTATGACAGAATGCAAGAAGCCATGAAGACTTTTGCAGTAAGTGATTATAGTGTTTCAGGTTACATTTATCACAGACTTTTAGGACACGATGTTGAACCAGTTTATTGCAATCACACATTACCAGAAAAACTTTCTGCTCCTGGTTTGCCAGATTTAAATTCTTCTCAGTTAAATGCTGTTAAAGCTGTTTTACAAAGGCCTTTGTCCTTAATCCAAGGTCCTCCAGGAACTGGTAAAACAGTAACCTCTGCTACCATAGTTTATCATCTCTCTCAAATCAATACTGGCCCTGTTTTAGTATGCGCTCCTTCAAACATTGCAGTTGATCAATTAACTGAGAAAATAAATCGTACAGGTCTCAAGGTTGTACGTGTTGCTGCAAAGTCTAGAGAGGATATTGATAGTTCAGTTTCTTTTTTAATGATTCATCAGCTTGTAATGAAAAACAATGTCGAATTAGCCAAATTGTATGAATTGAAACAAGAATTAGGGGAATTAAGTTCTACAGATGAGGCGAAATATAGAAAATTAATTAGGAAAATGGAGAAACAAGTTTTGGATGGAACTGATGTTGTTTGTACAACTTGTGCCGGTGCTGGGGATCGAAGATTGCGTTCCATAACTTTTAGAAGTATTTTGATAGATGAAAGTACACAGGCTACGGAGCCTGAAGTTATAATCCCTTTTGTAAAAGGATGTACACAAGCTGTGATTGTTGGAGATCATCAACAACTTGGTCCTGTAATTATGAACAAGCAAACTGCCAAAGCTGGACTTCAACAATCTTTATTTGAAAGAATGATTATTTTAGGACATGCTCCCATCAGATTGAATATTCAATATCGTATGCATCCTTGTCTTTCAGAATTCTCTAGTAATATGTTTTACGAAGGTAGTTTATTAAACGGAGTAACTGCTCAAGAACGTGCCCATAATATTGATTTTCCTTGGCCAGTAGCAGATTCCCCTATGATGTTTTGGGCTAATTTCGGTCAAGAGGAGATAGGATCAGCAGGAATTAGTTATTTGAATCGTACCGAAGCATCAAATTGTGAGAAAATTGTGACTCAATTTTTGAAGAGTGGTGTAGCTCCCTCAAATATTGGAATTATTACTCCATATGAAAGTCAAAGGTCTTATGTCGTACAAACTATGCAGCTAAATGGTGCAATGAAAAAGGATTTGTACAAAGAAGTTGAGGTTGCATCAGTAGATTCCTTCCAAGGTAGAGAAAAAGACTACATTATTTTCACTTGTGTACGTTCCAACGAATCTCAGGATATTGGATTTTTAAGTGATCCTAGACGGTTAAATGTAGCAATTACACGTGCAAGATATGGTGTAGTAATTTTAGGAAATCCTCGTGTTTTATGTAAGCATCCTTTGTGGCATTGTCTAATTTCTCATTACAAAGAAAAAAATTGTTTTGTGGAAGGTGCTTTAAATAACCTAAGACCTTGTACGATGAAATTACCAAAACCTCGTACACTTTTTAAGAAAAATAGATTTCCTTTTAGTAACATGATAGGAGCTTTATCTTCTATGAATAAATATCCAGTTGCATCATCTAATGATTTTGATAATGGAAGTGTAGTTGGGTATATTCCTGAAGATGGATCTTCTGTTGGAGAAGATTTTGAACGTACGAACTATTTAACTTCAGATAATTACAAGTTTAATTCTCAACAATGGTCTAATTTACAATCTGCTTTAGGTGGTATTTCACAAGAAACGTTTGCAAATAGCAATAATAATATCAATAATAATAATAATAATGAGATTAAGAAAAATACTTTATCTATTAACCAGAATGATAGATTGAAAAAATATGCTGAGTCAGGTTTAATTGATTACAGAGGAGGAGTTGAGTATACTACTAGAGATGAGGATAGTGTAAGTGTTAGTTCTGGTTTTGCTAGTCAAGCTTAGATTTGGAAAATTATTGAGCAGAATTAATTTATTATCTTAATTTAAAAATTAATTTTGCATTAGTTTTTTGCATAAATTTTTTTTTTACATGCAGTTTTCAGATTTACTTGTAGAATCTCCTGCATAAGTATAATATGAATTTGGTCAATCATAAGGGATTAACTTGTGAGATGGTATTGCTACGCCAGCACGGCATTTTATTAACATCGGCGTGACATATACGAGTCACAGTAAATTTAGATGGGATTTCAAATTTAGAGCTTATGCCTTTTGGGTTTTTATAAATCATTATAAAGATCTCTACATTATTTTATTATTTATTATTTATTTTTTTGTTAAAAAAAGCACAATACAACAAACAAGAAAAGAATCTTAGGAGATGAAATATTATTAGGATATAATTTAATATTTATTATCTTAATATTTTAATATTATTTCTTAATGTTTTATTTGAATATTATTTTTTATTGATAATTTATATTTCAAAAAGATGTTATATGGAATTTGGAAAAAAAAAACAGAGAAAACAAAAAAGCAATAATCAACAATTAAAAATCAAAGTTCAAAATTCAAAATTCAAAATTCAAAAAAAAAAAAAAATATAAAAATACAAAAATACAAAAAAACAATTCTTTTTTTTGCTTCGTGATAATAGTAATAGTAATATAGCAAAAAGTTTAAGTCATTAATAATATAGGGAATCTCATCTATACATATATTCATTTTCAATATGGAATATTCATTTGAAATTTTAAGCACTCTCTTCATTTTTTTCTTTTAAAAAAGCTCTATTTATAGATAGTTAGTAAATTAACAACAGAAAAAAATAATATTTGAAAATGATATATATAGTTAATAAATACCTTTTTTGCTCAATAACCTTCTCAAGATGTTCAATTTTTTTATACTGTTCTTCAATACTGACATCCCCATCAGGTAGTTGAAGAGCAGCAGCCTTAGCTTTTGCAATTTTTGCTCTTATAGGACCACCAGCATTAAAAATATCTTTATATTCAACATCGCCATTATTAACACGAGTCAATAAAGTCATTATATCGGGTAAAAGATCCAAGCCACTTAAGTATTCTTGTGCTTCTGAAACTGTAGGTAAATTTTCATCTTGAGAAGATTCATCTTTTATTTTTGATGTGCGATTTTTAGCCATAGTTGTTGCTATTGCTATTGCTATTTTTGTTTTAGTTGTTAATAATATTATTTTAGCTATTGATCTTGCCGTTACCGTTGCTATATAGTTCATTATAGGTTATTATTTACTATCCCTACAGTATCTTCAATATTTATTTCTTTATTTACTATATACATATAATTTACGATCATGTTTAATAATTTATTCATTATAAATACATTTTATTTTTATTTATTTTTATTTGATATTATTTACTATTATTCACTATATGACTACTCAGAAGCAATTTCAGCTTTAATTTTAGCAATCTTCTCAAGACGAAGAGCTTGTTTCTTTTCAGGAGAAAGTTTATGAGATCTGTATTTCTTTGAGATAGAAGCATATTCTTCCTTTGATTTCTTCTTAGTATGAACTAAATCAGGATTTTCACGAATTTTAGCGTGAGCATCAGTGTAAACATCTTCAATTGTATCAGATTCTATACCATCAGCTAAATAACCTTTGAAGAGTTCTCTGAAACGTTCTTCATCATCATCAGCAAGATGATCCATATATTCGGCAATATGACCACCAAAAATACGTGATCTTACAGTATCAGCATCAGATTCTTTTGATTCTTCATCATAAGCAGGAAAACGTTTTTCGCTATGTGGAATATAGATACCACCATCAGAAGCACCTTTTAAAACACCAAAAATACGTGCACCAGTTGTTGTTCTTTGAAGTCCAATATCAAGGAAACATTTAAATGGACGTGGACCATCTTCAATTGCTTCTGTAAGTGAATATTCACCATCAGCTTCCTCAACACCAGTGTATTTTTCATCAAGACCAAGCTTTTTTAATGCTCTACGAGCGATTAATAAACCAACTGCATATCCAGCAGACCAATTTGTTAATCCATGTTTAATACCATAACGTGGAAGTTCATGTGAATAAGCAGCAGTTAAAACAATATCACCTCTAATTTCTGATGAAATAATTTGTGCAATGATATCCTTATTTGTAAATCGAACAACCAATCTATATTTTGGTGAAGCATATTTATTTTTTGCTTGAGCAACTAAGCGTTTTCTTTGATAGTAATCTGTTTTGCCTTCACGTCTACGACGGAAGGGTGTTTGATATCTAGAGTGATAAGCTGAAGTTTTAATTTGTTTATTAAAGGCCATTATGTCTTAGTGATATGATATATTATATTACAATATATTATACTATACTATAATTATTAATTTTTGTATATACAAACTAAAACTCAATTATATAATTAAAGGTTTTCGTTGATTTATTTCTTTATTATTTGCGTCTGCATCTGAGTTTGCGTCTTCGATAGATATGACGGTCACAGTTGTTATAGAAACATAATGTATTCAACAGGTAAAACAAAAAGACACATTTCCATAGAAACATCATTATTTGATATAGTTGTTCATTATAGAGAACGAAATCAAAACCTGCAAAAACAATTAATTATTATAGATTAATTACTATTTTTAAAAATTCACTATATAATAAGAATACATTTTTTATTTTTTTTATTTTTTTATTTTTTTATTTTTTTTTAATTTAGTTTATTTTATTAAAAAGAAAATTATTTTTTATTGCACAGCATTTCTAGTTTTTTATATAGCATATAATAGCATAGTTTATATAAAAAATTGTTTTTATTATATTGCTATAGAAATTAGAAACCGGATATGGCTGACTCTACTGAGAAAGCAGAGAAATTAGCCGCTGCTAAAAAAAGAGTAATTATTTTGTTTTTTAGTTAATTAATTAATTAATTAATTAATTAATTATTTTTTATCGCACTATAAATTTCTACCACGGTGTTTTACTAACAAACCAGGTTGAAGAACTGAAAGCGAAGAAAGGGAAAAAAAACAAAAATAAAAATAAAAACACAAACGCGACCGTGACCGTGACCGCGACAAAAGAAAAGGAACTTGTCTCACATGATGATAAAAACACCGAGGAAAATAATGTCACTTTCGATAATAAGTATTCAACTTCAAATAATGACCAAAAACAAGATGATAATTCTCTAAAAGAAGAAAATCAACTTTCAAATTTAGTTGATAATGAACCTAACAACGAAAAGTTAAAAGACGAAAGTCAATCTTTTGAAAATAAAAAGGATGAAAAGGATAAAAAGAATGAAAACGAAAAAAAGATTCAATTTGCAGAACAAAAAAATGAGAAAACACTATCTAGTGATGATAAATCAACGGACGAAACCATTAAAGAAAATAATTTTAATGTAAACAAAGAAAACAACCATACAGTAAACAATAAAAAAAATAAACCCGCAAATGAAGAGAAAGAGTATACTATAAAACATACATCTAAAACGCAAAACGCTGCAGAACCCACTAAACTAGACGAAATAATCAATGAATCAAAAACTGAATCAAATTTTGATAATAACACTCAATCTGTATCTGATTCAAATAACAACCAAGATAAGTTGAAAAATATATCAAATGATTCTAATATATCCACATCCTCACCTCAAGATTTAACAACATCTGATATTAAACAAAATACAGACAACAAAGAACATAACTCAATCGGTGGATTAGAAAAAAATAATGACTCTGATAAAAATAAATTACTACAAGAAAATTTAACATTAAAAAATAAATTGCAAGAATTAGAATTCACAATAGAAAATCAAGCCGCAGAGATAGAACAGTTAACTTCTAGGTTAGATTTTCTCAGTCAAGATGCTATGGAGAACGACAATTTAAGTAATAGTAATAGTATGAACTTTCCATCTTCTAATTCCAATGTTGGAAATTCAGATCGAGGTAAGGTTTCATTTTCGACAAATTCTTTGGAAAAACTATCACAACAAAATTTATCAAAAGATGATTTATTAGATGACATTAGATCTGATCAAGCTGAAGTATCTGATAGATCAGAATTTGGAAATATAAGTACAACGGAAAATGATAATTTACAAAGACATATTGGACGTCTTGAAAGTGCTTTATTAAAAACACATAAAGATAAAAAAGACCTGCAAGAAGAGGTTTTAAAGTTACGTTCTGAAATACACCAATTTCAAAAAGATTTAGCAAGGAACTTGAGCACGGGCTCTACAGAAACTCATAAATACAGTTCATTAATACCACCACTTTCAGGTATGAATGCGAATGATCCTTATTCTAATAGTCCAGGTGACAAGAATGAAATTGGAAGCATTCATGAATCGGATTTAGAACTTTCAGATAGTGACAATGATACAACCACAGTTGGCGCGAAATTGAAGAAAATGTCTGATCGAAAGGTTAGTGGCCATAATAGCCGTGGTAAATCTTTTCATGATATCAACTTATTTGGAACTAAACAGATTTCTCCCGTTCAAATAAATGTTACTGCTGAATCGGAAAAGGCCAGACTTGATGGAATAAAAGAAGCAATCAATGGATGGCGCTCTTATGACTTTGATATGTCTAATTTCAGATTTACTGGTGGGGAAGGACCTATATTTTCTATATGACAATATTTTTTAAATCTATCATATATTGCAAAATTCCATATATACATTCATACGTAAATAATAAAATTTTTTTAAAGAAACAAACCATAAACAATAGAAATATTATTTAAACATAAATACCCACCAATCCTTTGTTATATTCTAATGTTATGCATACCGTCTTTAAGATATATAAATATTTTGATTCATTATTATATATTATTTGGTTTGAAATCTTCATCTTTAACGTCCCACGTACCTCCCATAACAACAGATTCATGAGGTTTTTTTATTGTAAGATTACCTGATACATTATGATTAAATTTACTTCCTGCAAATATAGTAGTGGGTGAATCACGTAATAGACGACGTCCCCAAGAACCAGCAGCAGGTTCTGCTGTTTCATCACGAGCTTGCTTTAAAAAAGCCATTAAAGCTGTTCCACCAGTTCCACGGAAAACAGAACTAGTGTTGTCACTTGAATTGGCTAAACCGGCACGTATAGTGCTTGACTTGGATTTTTCTGAGGCAGATTTTTGTAAAACTATATATCTGGAGACTATTTGAATATGCTTATCTCTAAAAGCTCTTAATACAGCTAAACAAGCATCATAAGATAATGCCAATCCTGGCAAAGAATTTTGATTTTCATGTACATATTGTTTTATATTTGAAACTTTTTCAAGATGTTGTAAAAACTGTCTGTGTTTTAAAGGCATGTAAGAACGCATTTCATGAAGAAAACCATTTTTATCTTCCTTAGTATTAGTATTAGTATTAGTATCATTATCACTTCTTTTACCTGTAGCTCTATGATGAATACCTAAAAGAATGTCTAAAGTTTGTATTAAAGAAGATTGAGCGTTTGAACCTCCAGCATATTGTCTGTAAGACTTTTCACTGCCATATTGAACACCAAACGGTAGACCAGCTGAAGACATATTTTTTGAACCAGCTAAAAAAGGTCTTATACGAAAATAAAAAACATGAGGGTCACATTGTTCATACATTCTAGATAAAATTGGAATCAACATATTAATAGATTCAGCTAATTTTTGTAACATGTTCATAACATTTTGTATATTATTTTTCCTTATTTCTTTTAAAATTTCTATACCATAATTTATACAACATGCACCTTTTATTTCTAAAACTGTACTAATAATATAAAACCAACTTTCATCAATAGACCCGGTAAATGTTAAAATTGTTGTGGTATTACTTAAATTTAAATTTGAACTTGACTGACTACAAATATTTTTGTCTTCCTCATTATCATCAATATCATCACAGATTATTCGATGATTCCATAAACAAAAAGCAGCATATGTAGCAGTTGGTGGCATTTGTAGATAATTCGAAATTAATAATAATGGTTCAGTTAAATTATTCGGTAAAATATCTGAAGGTGGGTTTTTACTCCATATATAAGCATGAGTTAAAAAAGTCAAAATACAATATGCCCTTCTTATTTGTTTTACTTTTTCATTTCCATCATTTATATTAAATAATCTATCACATTTTAATAATGGTAATCTATTAACCTCTTCTACTAATCTTCCACACATAATAAGTGACGGTAAATCTTTTGCTAATCTTTCCCATGGATTATAGTATATATCTTTTAAATTTTTTGCCGGTAATTCTAAGGGAACAAATCCAGTTTCGGGTGAAATATCATAATTTTCAAGTTTTGGAATATTTTCCATTTTTTTAGTTTTAATAAAGTATATAAAAAATATTAATTATAATCAGAATTATTATCTCGAATGAATTTATTTATCTACTTGTGTTTATTTAATTTTATTTCTATTACTATTTCTATTTCTATTGTAATAATAAGAGAAATAAAAAACTAAACCAAATGATCATAGTATAATAATTATTTCTTAGTAAGCCAAATAATTTTACTGAGATTATTTTATAGTAAGATAATAAAATCCCAATATTATTACTAATACAATGCATTTTATTAGTAATAAAGCATAGAAATTCAATCAAGTATAATATGATATTATTATTATTATTATTGTTATTGTTATATATGATATTTATAGAGTAGTTTAAATTGTAATTTTTCTATTGTATATTATAATGTATTTATGTGGAATTTTTTTTCTTAAATAGTATTAGGATGTGTGTAGTATAAATAAATGTCTATTTATGATATAACATAATTTATTAAATAAATAATATATCTAGTTACAGGTGCCATAAATACTTGGATTACCATGAGAACTCTGAGTGCCTAGGGGGAATTCAGAGTCAGTAGTTAAAAGCGGTTCTGTATCATTGTTTTTAACCATAGTAGAATTAATTTGTAACCTAGAAGATTTAGAAACATTTGTAGGAATAACCTTCACATGTAAAAACTTTGATAATAAAAAATAAATTAATGCAGATGATGTAAAACCAGAGAAATAACTAAATCTATAAATATAAATAAATAAAGGCGAATTAAAAGTAGGAAATGTAAATATTTGTCTTAAAAACCCAGGCATATTAATTAAAAGACCAAATAAATAAGCTAAATAAGCATTTAAAGATATTCCAAACATATTATACTTATAAATACTTTTATCATCTAAAGAATATAAATCAAGCATAAATAGTTTTTCCCTTCTAACTAAATAATAATCAGAAATTATTACTCCAGCTATAGAAGATAAAAATACTGAATATGATGACAAATAATAAGTAAACCTACTTGAACTACGTACCAACTCCCATGGTTTAATTAATAATCCAATAAATGCACAAATATAACTACCTCTTCTAACATTTATATATTTTGGCATTAAAGCAGTCATATCAGTACCAGCAGATACAGAATTAGCAGCAATATTTGTACCAAGTTGAGCTAATGCAAATGAATTTGCAATGAAAAATACACCAATTCTTGATAATAATGTATTCTCTTGTAAAAAAAGCTCTAAAACATCTAACGGTGACCAAACTGTTTTATTAAATAGTATAGTTGAAGAGGATGAAACTAAAATACCAATTAATGATGTAATTGAAAATCCAAATGGAATAGCAATTAATTGAGGTAAAAATGAACAACTTTCCTTTTTAGAAAATCTCGAAAAATCAGGATTATTAACAATCATAGTTGCAAAATTTGCTATACATGTCATGAAAACTGAAACTAGTTTCCACCATAATTCAATTCCAGAAACTTTTGCTGGTTGTTTAAATATTGGCCCAATACCACCTGCTTTGTATAATGTCCAAAAAAGAAAAACTAATCCTGCAAGAGGAACAACATATGTTTTTATTGTAAATAAATGTTTTATTTGATGAACTGGAAACCAAATAGCTGGTAATGAAAGAATCCAAAATAATAAAAATGAAGCAAAATCCAGCGTATTAACACTATCTGGAACTGGAATTGGTAGATAGCCTGTAATTGAATCTGTATACATATTAATATTATAATCATCAGTATTAATTACCGATAAAAGTATTAACTTAACACAGTTACCACCAATCCAAGCTTGAACACCATACCATATACAAGAAATAATAACTCTATTAATTATTGGCCATAATACTCCATAAATTCCAAATGAAGCTCTTGCACAAACAGGGAAGCTTATATGATATTTTGAACCAATTTTCCCTGTTAAAACTACAAATATGCCTGAAAATAAATAGCCTAACCAAATCATTATCCAAACTTGCCACCATTTAAGTCCTGAAATAATTCCTGTTGATGCTATCATCCATGTGGAAATACTAAAAGAATCAGAAATCCAAAATGCAATAAAATTAAATGATCCCCATGTACAATTTTCTTCATTAACAGGTTTTAAATCATCATGTAATAAAAATGTTCTAGATGTATTTAAAGCCGACCCTCCTAAACTATCTACATTTATATCCCCTTCTCTATCATTTTCTTCTATATTGTTATTTATATTTCTTTCTTTTATATTTCCAATACTTCTTATATTTCTCATTTCACCATTATTATATTTATCAGCCTGAAGTCCAGAGTCAGTTAAATTTTTATTTAAATTCATTATTTAAATTATTATTTATATTACATTTCAACTTTTCAAATTTCATTTTACATATTTTATAGGTTAACCCAATTTCCTTATCATATTATCTTCGCCAAAAATGAAAAAAAAGGAGCTAAAAAAAACTTTACATAAATATAATTCGCTCATAAACAACTTAAATTATTGTGCAAATATCTACTATAAAAACAAATGAATAGTGTAGTGTACATTGAAAAAAATTAAACAAAATAGGGAACAATAAACAACCATATAATAAACAAAACAAAAAAAACCGAATAAACAACAAATTAAAATTAAAAAAATAATCCGACGTCTATAACAACGCCATTACTGTAAATTCCCTAACTGATGAAAATTTTTTTAATTTTTCACTTTTTAATTTTTTTTTCTTTTCTCTTATTTTTTAGTATGATGTTTTAATCTTTTATAATTCTAAATAATTTATTTTTTAAACTTTTTTATTTTTTTATTATTTAACAAATTTAAATATTTTTATTTTTTTTTTCTTTTTTTTTTTTTTTTTTTTTTTTTTTTTTTTTTTTTTTTTTTTTTTTTTTTTTTTTTTTTTTTTTTTTTTTTTTTTTTTTTTTTTTTTTTTTTTTTTTTTTTTTTTTTTTTTTTTTTTTTTTTTTTTTTTTTTTTTTTTTTTTTGATTCTTTTAAATGTTTTTACACCTTTTGTAAGATTTTATTAATTTTTATGTTAGTTTCTTTATGCTTTTATAGTATTTGAAATATATATATTTTCACATTAACTTTAATACCCATTCAATTTTTTCTGGGCAAAGATTAAATATTTAGCCAATTTAGCCCTTTGATTCTCATTACAAAAATGTGATGTTAATCCTGCGCTCCCAAGATACTCTCTGGCTTTTAAAACCATATCCTCCAAAGCAATTTTACACTGTTCAAAAAACTCTGCCGAAATAGATTTATTCATATAAAGGTTACACATCAGTATTGATGAAACAAACATGACTCTCCATAATGCTATAAAAGATATTATGCTTAGTTCATTACTAAAATCTTTTATATGCCATGTACATAATATTCTTAATGCGATTTTATTATCTTCCAAAGATTTTTCAGGACGTGATAATGAAGTAATTAAAGAACTCCGAATGGCAAATTGTGTTTCTAAATTAAGAGCTGTAGTACATAATGTAAGTAAATTAGACTTCTTAGTTTTATTTGAAATTATAGCAGTTAAAGATCGAAGAATTGCACTTCTTCTCTTCTTGTATTCTGTTGATGAATATTTTGGAGTATTTTTTAATTGATGATACAACTCAGCAATAACTTTTTCATTTGAAGCAGAATCAACACTCAAAGGCTTATCATTACTGCTATCTTCTTCATCACTTTTTTGAATAGCAGTTCTTAATAACAAAGATAACCTCTCTCTTTCAGAAATTTTAGATTTTGAGTTCTCACCGTTACTTTTCTTTTTATCCTCCTCCGCTTCATATTTTTTTTCTATTTCCTTTGCCAAAATGTCTAACATAAATAAAGGATGCTTTTCAAGGCTAGTAAAGTCAGAAATAACTATGTCTAATGCCCTTTTAATATAAGTCGGCCTATACTCTGCAAATAAAATAGATTGTGTCATAGTGACTCTCTTTTTGATATATGAACCTGGAGGAGATATACTAGACGCCAATGAAAGCATAGTAGAAATATAGAAAGCATGACACTTTTCTTTTTTAGGTTGAGGCTTAGGAGTGGATTCTGAAAGGCTTTTAATTTCATCAATCAATGAATCGTCCAGAAAGGCAGCAGCCGTCCAACCTGCTAAAGCATCAAGAGGGTTTTGCATGTAAGGATCGCTTAAAATTAAATTTTTATTAGGATCATCAACTTTGGAACAGTTTCCAAATGGTATTGTCTCGCCTTTTGCCCAAAATCTAAAGCGGTAAATCAGATTACTCGAAAAGATTACGCTAGGATCAATTTCCAAAAGCTTTGCAAGATGTTTTGGTAGTATATCTTTAGAAGAATACTTCTTATTGTTTTTAGCTTTTAAACATTCTTTTTTATGTAGTCTTCTAGCTTGCTTCCAATACCTTTTCCTCATCTGTTTACTGAACGCATCAAACTGAGGAAACATAATCATTAGAATACTGATATGTATAGCCCGAATCATACAGCTACGAGGTGATCCTGAAAGAGACAAGGATGTTAAAAAGGTTAAGAGAATATTTAAATCATTAACATTTTCTTCCCGACCGCAGAGTTGGGAATTAATAGAGCATCTAACTGCATTTTCGTGTAAAGTAATATCATGAGCAGAAACTCTAGCAATTAAACGGAAAGTGTTTAAACTGAAAAGAAATTGTAACAACATTGTATGTATTTGGAAACAAATTGTATAAATCTCAGAAAAAAACTTATCAGAAAGAAATTTAAAAGTTGGCATCTTAGCTAACCATTCTCGTTGACGTGATAAATAAGCTGAAAAAATGGAAGGCTGCCGTTGTTGAACTGAAGAATAAAATTGAGATTTCTCACATTTTGGAAGAAAAAAGAAAGGTAAGAATAAGTATATGGCTAGACCAATAAAAATAAGAAATTTCGTGAGAGAATGAGCAGATTTTATTGTATGAGCGTTTATTTTTATAATGTTATTAAAAGGAATAAAAGATAAGGAATGATAAGCATCTTCATCAGACATAGAACTAGACATCATTAAGCCAGCCATTGTACCTACAAGAATTTTCCCTGCCGATGAAGACAATTTCTTTGTGGAATAAAAAGGCGTATTTGAAGTAGAATAAGCATTTGCATATTGATTGTTATCATGAAAATTAATTCTAGCAGTCGAAGGTGTTGGATTTTGATCACCTCTTAAAGCTATATTCTCTTTTTGCAGCATTTCATTCTTCTTTTGTAAATGTAAAATATATTCCGCAGCTTTTGTTAAAATTGTTGCTTTATTTAATTTATTTGCTGGTTCTAAACCATCTAAATTTTCTACTTGAACTGAAGAAACTACAGCACGTAAAGATGGGACACAATCTCTTAAAGCAGCAATTTTATCATTTAAATTAGTTCTATATCTCTTTTCAATCATATTATGAGGAGCTTTTCTTGATGGTTTTGCAACTTTTCCATTTTTAGAATATGGCGCTGCTGGAGCAGAAGATTTATTATCATTTAATTTTTTCAGCTTCGAGTTATTTTTTGGAGAAAAATTTAATTGATTTTGTGAATTATGAAATTGTGTAAGAGAATTATTATTTATTGGAATGGGTGAATTGGAACCAGATGTCCCTGGAGGGGATGAAGAGTTAGAAGAGGTTGAGGAAGAGCCTGAGGATGATAAAGTTGAAGAAAGTTTTAAATTTGAAGGAGAAAAAGATGAAGCAGTTGATAAAGCAGGAGAATCAGTTGCAAGTGGAGAAAGGACTCTAATGGCTATATTCTGATCAGAAATTGAAGAAATATTATTTGGATTAATGGTGTTATTTAAATTAATTTCGTCATTATTTATATTTTCATTATTTAATGATATAGAATGAGAGGATGAATTGGAAGATGAATGAGAATGAGAAGGAGTATGGGAATTTAAAGAGTTAGAAGGAAAATTAGTATAATCAAATTGATTATTTGAAGAAGAAAAGTTTAATAAATTTTTGTTAAAATGTGAGTCATTTTCATACTCTTGTTTAATAGGTATATCAGACAAAGGTGATCTTGAAGAATTAAAATCATAAATTGGTGTATCAGAAAAGTGAATTTGTTGAGATTTTGGAAAATCATACATATCATTTATAAATATCGGCTGATCTAAGGAAGACTCTGAAGCTGGAGAAAAATCTGATGGAGAGGAATTAGATGTGATTGAATTTTTTTTATGATTGAAAAAGTTATAATTATTTGAAGAAGAATCTGATATTGAGTTATTTCGTGAATGTAATTCTGAACTTTGAATATTTTGAAAATTATCTATATTGTTTATGTTTGTATTAATATTGTTATTATTAATTTTATTTAAACCATCTGAGTTATCTATTTTGTCAATGTTATTCATACTATTTGTATTTCTTAAATGATTTAAACTGCTCATCTGATTTGTAACATCCATATAATTTTGCGAATTTCGGAAACCATACAAATCCACAGCAGTTGGACCTATTCCAGGTGAATCCACTGGTATTATAGATGGATCAGGTTGAATTTGAGATTTTTGAACATTTTGAACATTTTGTGCGTTTTGAATATTTTGAATAGTTTGTAAATTTTGGATATTTTGTATATTTTGTATGTTTTGTATGCTTTGAATATTTTGTTGATTTTGTGGTTCAATATACAATGGGGTGTTATTACTTAAATCATTTGAAATAAATCCAATATGATCTAATTTACTAAGAATTTCTTCACAAGAATTGAAATCAAATGTCCCATCATATTCGTTATCTGAAAAGGGATTAAAGTATTCCATGTTGGCTATTATAGGAATACTGTACTCTATTATAAAAGTATTGTATTATATATAAAAATATATGTGTATAGTTTCATCAAATTAAATTAAATTAAATTTTTAGAGCTTAAATTGTTATTGCTTATATTAGTGCTTATATTAGTGCTTATATTAGTGCTTGTATCAGTGCTTGTATCGTTAGTATATTGTTAGTTGTATATAAGATAAGGGCTTAGATTTATTTACCTATCCTTAATTTTATATTCTATATTGAGTGATTGGTATTAGATAAAAAGGTTAAAAAAAAGAAAATAACCAATAAAATATAAACAAAAAATTAACAAATGAAAAGAAGAAAAAAAATATAAAATAAACAAAGAAAGATCAACAAAATCAATTAAAAATAGCTATTAAAAACAAACAAAAAAAAAAAAAGCTAATCAATAATAGTAAGTATATTAAAAAAGGATTAAAGCAGTAATAATTACCCGGGCACGTTATTAAGCAATTAGTATTACTGATCGGTAGAACACAACACGAGAGAGTGTGGTGTGATTTTAGTTACTACAGCAATATAAATAAAGAGATGCAAACAAACAAACAGCGTAAGTGATGAATAAGATATCTTTATAATTTAATAAAGTATTATATAATAAGTGGCAGTTATAGGCAATAAATTATTATTATTGGCTTATGATATATTAATATAAAACTACTTTAGTTGCACACACGGAGATATAAAATTAACGGTAAACGCCGATGTAAGTAAGGTTCGGGTTTTAACTGTTCACAAAATGGCGCTAGAAACCGGGCGCCATTAATAATTGCGCCACTACATGAATATAATAATAAATTTATAATGAAATAAAAAAATATTATATTTGTATTTATTGCTATTTACTATGTGGTTGCTATACTAGTTATAAATTGTAGGAAAATAATATAGAATAGTATAAAGAATAGTAAATGAATAGTAAGATTTTTTTTTAAATTTTCAATTAAATAACGCAAATGTATAGACTAAACCACGTTATGCATTTGCGCTATTTTTTAATTAGTAGTCGGCGATGCTTTTAAAAGTTTTTCAATTTCAGCGTCAAGGGATTCTATTTAATAGTTTGTTAGATAAAATATCGTAATTTGTTGTGCGTTGAAGAATGTGTAATATATAAAATATTAAAATAGTAAATATATATAAATATATAGATATAAATATATATAAATATATAGATATAAATATATATAAATATATAGATATAAATATATATAAATATATAGATATAAATATATAGTAAATAAATAAAATATAAATACATAGATATAAATATATAGTAAATAAATAAAATATAAATACATATAATACGTATTAACTTACCAGGCTTTGTTACAGAGGAATAACGCTCAACAACTTTGCCAGTCTTATTAATAAGGAATTTTTCAAAATTCCATTTAATTGCTTTGAAGCCTAAAATGCCTGGAGCTTTTTCCTTTAAATATTTGTAAACATCATCTGTATTATCGCCATTTACATTTATTTTTTTCATGATTGGAAATGAAACTCCATAGTTTAATGTGCAAAATTGTCCAATTTCTTCTGCACTACCAGGTTCTTGTTTTCCAAATTGGTTACAAGGGAATCCCAATATTACAAATCCTTCATCTTTATGTTTTGTATACAATTCTTGAAGTCCTTTGTATTGCTAATGATGTTAACCCTACATAAATTATAATATAAACCAATACAAACAAATACAAAATAATAATAAACCCAAAATCATAAACAACAAAACAACAAACAAACATATTCAATAACGTAAAAACCTTACAGGTGTAAATCCACATTTCGACGCCACATTTACAATCAATACAACTTTTCCCTTTAATTGAGAAAATTCAAAAACCTTTCCTGCACTATCTATAGCCTTTAAATCGTAAAAAGTAGACATTTTTAATTTATTAATATTGTAGATCTGATTTTTCTGTTTAAAAATATATTTAAACATTCAATTCTTTATATGTGATTATTAATACTGTCACCAATTTAAAAATGCTATATAAATTGTATTGTATAATATTACCTTGTAATTAAACCCGATTACCTTTCGCTAAAGATTATGATAAAAATACTACTATACAACCATAAAACTAAAACTGAAAAACTATAGAATGAGAAATAAAATAATAACTAACAACAAACAGTAAATATAAGTAAATAAAAATAAATAAATAAAAACGAAATAATAATACATAATAAATAGTTTATTAGTATTTAATATAATAGAATTTATAAGTAATATGCTCACTTTTCCTAACTCCCATTACCGTTGCATTTTCAATACGTTATAATGAAAAATGCCATAGTTTATGTAGAAGACAGTCAAAATACACTAATCATAAACATGATTTTATTAAATGCGCAATTAATGTTTATAATTATATGTATCCCGTAAAAGTTTATTTAATATACATATATCAAACGTTTATTTTAAACAGTTGTATAGACAGTTCGAATAAATAGTCAATAAATTCTCTAATATATTAAATAAAACCTATTGCAGTCAGTTAATGCTAAATATAAAAAAATCATAATAATCCCATACATAATAAATAAATAGCTATTCTTTATACCAACACATAAATTTTTTAAAGCGATATTAACTTCATAATGTCATAGTCAGGAGGAAGTCCCTCAAAAAACATCTTATTGTTCAAATCCAAATTACAAAATTTGTTCGATATTCGTATACCATTATATATCCTTTTAGCTTCCTTAATCATCAATTGTGATACACCATAGTCATCATCTGGTATCCAAATTGTTGGTGCAGGCTTTCGAATAAACTTATTTTCATAAATATTCTTCAGTATACTTTTTCGACTCTCTTTGTCTAAATCTTCTAAATCAATAGGTGCATTGGTATATATGTCCTTATTCACTATTTTGCTATTCTTTTCAGGCTCAAACATTGCCATTTCTTTTCCAGAATGTACAATAATAGAAAATATCTTTCTTAAAATAGAATTCTTAATTAACTCCTTTTCATTCAAATAATCATCATACTTCCAATGTACTCTATCATTTATACTTTCCTTCTTTGATAAACTGTCATTTTTTTTACCCCTTAAATCTCTTAAATTTTCATAAATTTCTCCACTCTTCCTAGAACTATATTTAGTTTCCTTTTTATCATACGTTTTATTCAAACCTAACTTCTGTAAATACTTTGCATCCTGTTTAATATTACTTTCAACTTTATCTTTCTCATTTTCCTTTTTATTAAGTGATTCTCCGAAAAGCATTAGCGGTAAGTATTTATAAAGTTTATGAGTATTTTTTTTCTCAGAAAATTGATATAACAATGTACTTAACAATAAAATAATAATTAATACCATTTGTGCAGTGCAAGCAAGGGTGCTATTTGGATCCCTTATTAAAAAAAATAACCCAATCAAACAAATTTCTAATATATAAATTCCAAAAAATAAATAGTCCAGTGCTATCAAATAGAACTTTCCATGAGATTCATTTTTCGATGATTTTACATATATTAAGTTATATCTATAAATCACATACAGAAAAGAAAAACAAAAAACGGATACAATGTTCACAAGTGGTGCAATTACAGAATAAACTATGCCAATCACTGCAAGTATGGTATAAATAGGAAAAATTGACCCCCAATTAATTGTATCTATATTTGAAAGCTTTTTAAACTTCTTCCTAGGTGTATCATCAAATAATGAGCCAAATACAAATAAAGAAATTAGTTGATTAAGCTGTAATAATTCGGCTCCTCCAATCATTAATGATCTTACTATTATGTAAGAAATAAAAAAATTAGCAGATTGTGGTAAATTTTCAGCTAATAATAACGGACTATTGATAGGATCTTTCAGAAGGATTAAAACGGTAGAGTTGAATCCTATACAGGTTAAAAAAAATAATAAAAAAAACATAGTTAGCAATTATCAATAAACAAATATAAATAATAATATAAATAATAATATAAATAATAATATAAATAATAATATAAATAATAATATAAATAATAATATAAATAATAATATAAATAATAATATAAATAATAATATAAATAATAATAAAAATAAAAATTCAATTACTACTCACCACTTGAAACTGTCACAACTAAAAATACTTGGATAAACAGAAAAATAAAATATCTATTTTGCAATTTAAGCTCAGCTTCGGATTTTAAAGGAGTCATTTCGGAGTCAATAAATTTTGCTAACAATGATGGTACTATACTTAATAAAAAAGCTAATGCTAAAGGAAGTATAAACCCAATACTAGTTGTTATCATTTTAACATGAGCTCCCTCTACATCATTAAGAAACGGAAAACTTTTTCTTAAATTTTCAAATTGAAAAAAATAAGTAATAGCAGAAACTGGAATAGTCCACCATAAACATAATGCCGTGAGAATAAAACAATTAAATATATAAACAACAAATTGCCAAACCCACGAAGCCCTTTTTAAATGATCCCAATTAATATCATTTGGTGAGACACCATAATATTTTGGAGACATCATTCCCGGCTTGTAATGAATAGAAACTTGCGAAAATAAATTTGCATAGTAAGGTGAAGTAAACTGAAGAAAAACCGAAGATGAAGGTGGATAATCATTTTTCAATAAGTCACCAATTTCTATATCTAATACTTTTAAATTCTCAATCAAACTAGTAATAATATCAGCTTTTCGACTAAAAGTAGAAGATCTTGTAAAAAAAAAATACGATTTTCTCTTAAGCAAATACTCTTGTTCAAAAATAGTTTTATTAAAATGTATTGTATTTTCAATACCATTTAAATGTGCTAAATGGCATACATTTTTAATATAATAACAAAGTTCCTTCTCTATGGAATGTACCAATTTTTGTCTTTTTTTATATAATTTTAACAAAGAATAATAATCATGAACTATCCAAATTTTTGAAATTTTATTTGAAAGAGAACCAAATGATTTTAAAATTTGATCATTATTTAGCATTTCTATAGGAACATGTAAAATCAATAAGGAGGAAAAACTTGGATATAAATCTTGGCATTTTGACGTTAAATATGTTTGTCTTATTGAAATAGCTTTTTGCTGTTCTTTACGTATTATATTTATAAGAAATATAATGGTAATAAAGGAACAAATTAAATGTATCCAATATAGGTTATGATTTCTAAAAGAAAGACTACCCCAGGAGAGTCTATTTAAGCCAGTAAATTGTCCTTTATTATTTTCTGTACAACCAGAAGCATTAATACCAATTAAAATAGGAGTTATTGTGACTGAGAATATACCAAAAATATAAACCATTATTCTTAAAAATCTTAAAAAAAAATAAGCGTCTAAGCCAGCGCATTTAATAATTTCATTATCAGAAACCATTAAGGCAGGTTTTATCCAATCAAATAAACCAGATGGAGGTGGTAGTGCTGCTTTTTTTTGAGAAACTAAATATGTCTTTGGTTCATAAATCCTTCGGAGCTTATTTCTAATAAAAATAAAAACCAAACTTTCTACTATGAAAACGATAATAGAAACAATTAATGAGACCGTGAAAGCTCCAAGATTATTTCCTGTATGTGAAAAGGCAATTTTTGATGCTTTTTCTTCGGGTAATCCTAAGTTGAAAAACCATGATATTATATTTGAAATGTCTGTATTATTTTTCATCTTAAAAATGAAAGCCCAGGTGTGATTAAATATAAATCTAGCACCAAAGGTATTTTATAATATGTGAATATATTAAAGAGATATACTATATAAATATATGATAGCCTAGACAAATACTATCTATTATATACTAAGTAAATATATGATATGTTATATTATATATTAAATAATAAAATATATTAAAAAAAAAAAAAAAAAAAACTTATATTTATTATTCAAAATATCGTGAAGCTTGCAGTATTTTTGCTTATTTTAGCTATTTTCTTGTGTAAATAATCTAAGTTTCTGCATAGCATATACTCTGAGTATATAAAATTTATTAAAATGAACCTTAATAAAATCCCCATTGTTTTATAAAAAAAAATAATAATAAATACTTTCAAAATGTTACCTTAAATTTATATTTAAGCTTATATTTAAGTTAATGTATGGGATTGTTATTTTATTTGTTTTTATTATTCGTATACAGATTTAAAGTAATCGGTTATACGCGGTTATAAACGGGTATAATCGGTTATAATATTTACTCTCATTTTATTAGGGTTCATTTCGGTTATACAAGAATGTTCTCTTTCCGATACCCGATTGTTTACCGTTTATACGAAAACCCTTTAATTTAATATAGAGTAATGTAAATTATATATATACCGGTATATATATAAAAAATATAAAAAATGTTATTATAAATATATATAAAGAAAAAAAAAAAAAAAAAACAATCATTTAAATCTAAATTTCTAAAATCTAAAACATAATCTAATAATTTAGTTTCTTATTATAATCACATATCTACTCTTTTATTATTTTATTATAAATTAAAAAATGTCATTTCATATTGCTTCCATTAGTAAATGAACTGCTAATATTTCTCCTGTTTTCATTACTACTATTATTACTATATTGATTTTCATCATCTATCGAAAATTGACTGTCAGTTTCTGTATCCGATTCTGTAAAAGATTCGCTACCAGTAGCACTTCCTTCACTTTCTTCTGAATCCGAATAAGAATCAGATACACTGCTTATGGATGACCTGTGAGAATCTTTACTAGATGATACACTATTAATAATATCTGCATCAGTACTAGTATCATCCTCATCATCTGAAATTGAAGGAACAGGATCCCTCCAGTAATTTACATCTGAAAACTCCTCATGTCCTCCTGTAGCTCCAGGCTTAACAGGTGGAAAAAATTGATCTACAACATCAGTTAAATTTACATATGAAGATTTATAACCAGCCAATTCTAAAAGTTCCATATGAACTTCACCATTAAAATTAATAGTAAAAATTCGAGATGATGGAACTCCAACAGATCTATATGAAAGAGCATCTGTAATTCTATTACCAAATCCAGCATAGAATGGTGTATTCGCAATGTTTCCAAATAAAAATTTAATGTCTCTTAATGTTGCCATTTTAAAAACTTCTGGCTTTCGTAAAATAACTTCCCGTCTAAAAGCGGCAATAGTTCTATCAGGTGAAAGAATCACTGGACCATTAGGTAATTTATATCCATCTTGCTCAACTCCTAATAAATAATTCTTTGTTGTATCTGCAAGGCCAACAGATCTAGAAGTTAAATACATTATTCTATATCCATTTTCTGCAATATCAGCATATAGTTTCGCAACACCAGCATGTGTCCAATCTTTGCCTATCATAGTTAACACTTGCCCTAAAGCATCTGATTTTGTAATTGTTCCATCTATATCTGAAATCACAATCTTATCTGTATATTCCCAATACCATATAGTTGCATTACATGTTGCTTTACCTTGATTAACAGCGAATGAAATTGAATTTCCTCCTTTTTTAAGAGAAAGTTTTAATAGTTGATCAGAAGTTAGTCGAAGTGTTTTTACAAAAGATTTTTCACCAGATTGCGTTGATTCAACTGATGAGAATGTCGTGCTAGTATTAGTTGAAGTTTTGGTATTGTCAGAATAAATAGAATCTTCTTTATTTAAATTAGTTTGAGAAGGAGAATTATTAAGTTTACTTTTCGTATTTTTGTCAGAGGATAATTTTTTCTTAGATGATTCTGAAGATAAATTGTCCGGATCTGAGCTATAATCAACAGTATTTTGTATTTGATTGTCATTTAATTCTTCTTTTGCAATTAAAGCTACTATATCAGAAGCAGTTCCACCTAATTCTTCTCGTAAAATATTTTGTAAAGTTTCTTCAGCTCTAGCAGCATCTTGCTCGTTATATTTATAGCCAGTTGTGTCTAAATAAATTTGACCATCTTCTCTTATACGAGCAGGTATACTCCAATTATTAAATTTTTGACTTAGCTTATCAGCTTTATCTAGAATTGCTTTTCTATCTTCGGGGGATAAAGCAGGCCGACATATTGGGACGGTTTTTGAGTGACCGTGTTTTTTAAATTCATTTAACTTCGGAGCAGCATCAACAGTGTCCAATTGTCTTTCTGAAGAAATATCTGTACTAGTAATAGGTTCCGGTTGTGATTGTGCTGAAAAAGGCTTCGAAGAAGGGGGTTTAGAAGAAATAATAGTTGAAGAAGATAATGACAAAGAGTTTGAGGATAAATCCAAGTTAGGGGGTATTGCTGAAGGATTTAAAGAAGAATCTAAAGAAGGAGAAGATGAAGAAGAAGTTAAAGAAGGAAATGTTGCTGAAGGGATTTCAGAAGAAGATGTTAAAGATAGAGAGTTAGATTCATTTTGAGAAGTTAAAGAAAGAGGATTTTTACTTTGATTTGATATATTGTCTGATTTAATTGAAGAAGGAGAAGGAACAGCAGATGACGTCAAGGGATTAGATAAACTGGAAACAGGTCGAGCAGGAGGAGTTCTATTTATATCTAAATATTCTGGTTCCTGTAAATCTGTATTGTTCTGTGGTGAAGGGGAAGAAGGAGATCCACCAGGAGAAGTTTCTGGTGAAGAAGATGGAGATATAACAGGTGACGTAAGCAAATGTTTTGGTACAGTATGATCAGTTTCAAAAACAAAAAAAGCTTCACCTTCTTCACCTAATTTCATTCTTAAATCAGTTTTCACACCGTTAACAGTGACATCTACTTTTTTCTGAGATGGTCTAAATGTTGAAAATTTGCCAAATCTTACATGAAAAGGAGAAGATGCAAGTTGTCCTAAGAGGAGTTAGAAAAAAAAAAAAGAAAAAAAAAACTATAAAAAAACTACAAAAAAACTATAGCAAAACTATATTTCAATTTTTTTCAATTATGCTAAGAAATAATCTAGTATTTTATATGTTACAAAAAAAAAAAAGAAGAAAAAAGAAAAAACAATAAAGTTAACGCAATTTGATTTTAAATTGTTTTCTTTATATGTATTTACAAACATATATTATTTTTTAATCAATTTAACATTTTAATTTCACACATTTTAAATCGAAAAAAACCCACCATCTGATTGTTCAACCACTATAACATCTATTGCACCAGAAAGAGTGGCAGGATTTATAGAATTCCAAGTTTTGGAAACCGAACCTATAGCTCTTCCAAAGTATTGCATTTCTATGAAAAGGAAGAGATAGAAATAAAATAAAATTGTTAGAAAAGAGTTCACAAATTTTCCTAAATGGCGAATGCTGCAATTATAACTATAATTTAAAATTATTAATTATAAATTACACATCATATAATATAAGACATTTCTTTACAAAAACAAACCTAGTAATTTCCTGTACTCAATTTACAATAAAGTTAAGAGTTTAATAATATTAAGCATATGTTCCCAAATATACAATATAAATAATAGTTAACGTGTGAATTTGGTTGTTTGTTGTTTGTTTTTTAATTTTTAATTTTTATTTTTGTATTTCCTTTAATTTTTTTATTGCTTCCCTATTTTTTGCTTTTACTTTTTATTTAATTTATTTAATTTTTATTTAAATTATATGTATTTTTTGTTTATTATTTATTTTATTTTTTTATTTATTATCTTTCCAAGTTTTGTCTGTTGGGTCTTTTCAGACTATATAAACAAACTACCCGGCAAATAATTATATAAGTATTAAACAAATATTAGTCATCAATAAAATCACTGCTTGTGGAGGATATTTTTTTATTTTTTTTTCCCCTTTCTTTTTCACTATACACGACCAATCGAATTTTCCCTCAACACCGATGTTAGAGCGATGTTAGTCCTTTAAGCACCGGTATTAGGGTAAAGGGTATTTAAATTTGACAACGAGAAAGAAAAACTTAAATTTATGAAGTTTAGGGTACATTTGTATGAAGTATAAATGTTCTTAGGGTTTTAAAATAAGTTCTAGTCAGGAATAGGGTATATT
>JAJMCZ010000225.1:0-26858 GCA_030573245.1 Ascobotryozyma americana | reverse complement strand
ATACAAATAATCAATATACTATAATATAATATAATATAATATAATATAACATCAAATAGTTTGAAATGAAATACCAATTATAATAATAAAATCAATTCTCAACTTATATAACTATCAAGCAATATTTTTGTAAATTATGATAAATAAATTCATTCTAATAAATGTGTGTATATATAGACTTATTTTACAAAATGTAACACAAAAATTTTTATAAAAAGCTACTTAAATATATATTTAATAATTACTTCTGTTTAATAAGTAAAAGACAAGAAACATGGTCAGGCAGACTGAAAATAGTATATGATATAATCATATATAAAATATACAATAAGAATAAATATAATGTAAAAAAATGTACTTAGTACTTACCAAAGAATATAACTAATGAAAATATTTTTTAACGTCTACCCACTTTCTTAGAATAGGTTTATCATAAATATTGGTTTAATTATTAAATAAATCATCAATTTTGTTAAAATTATGTTATAAAATTTTTATTTATTTAATAGTATCTACTATATATCAAAATATAATGATAAGAGCTTCACCATCAGATAAATGATTAGATTTGTATATATTTTAAATCTTCAAGTCTGAGATTAAAGTTTTAATAGATTTTTTTGAAAATAGAAATTTCATTCGATTAGGAAAACAATTTCTTAATAAATTTGCTTTACATTTTGATCCATCAATCTGTAAATGATCAAATTCTAATCTAAGTTCGGAAATTATATCAAATTCCTTATTACTTGAATGCAATTCACTTGGTTTAATTCTTCGAATTCTTCGAAAATGATATGGATGATAGCTATTGGTAAGTGCTTTAGTTTCAATATCAAGCGAATCATTTAGTCGAAATGAACAAATAACTTTTTTATCCTTGTTTAATTTTCTTCTTCTAACATGAGTTAAATATCGTCTATTTAATTTTATTGTTTCTTTTTCACATTCGGATATGATATTTTTTTTTTCTTCTTCTAATTGAGAAGGACATTTATCAATTTTCAGATTAATGTCACTATTTTTCTTTTTATCAGTAGAATCTGATTTAGAATTTAATGAAAGTGTGCGTAAATTTTCAATAAGATCAATGGAATCCATTTTTATTTTTAAAGTAAAGATTTTTCCTCAAAAATAAAAAAAACTTTAGATAATTGATGCTAATTTTCGAACAATATTGTAATCTTTTATATAAAAAATGACATAAAAATAATTTTTATTCTTATTAAAATAATGAATGTCCCTGTAATTTATATCATTTCTAAATATTAATCATTCATTTTTTAATATAATATTGTGAAGTTGAACAACATCAGTTTATTTTTATAAACGATCAAAACCGAATAATAACAGCAATTAAATGATTAAGTATATGTATTTCAAAAAAAAAATAAATAAAAAATCTTTTAATTTTAATAAAGGCTATATTAAATTCAATTATGCTACGTTATTGATTCATTATTTATCATGTTGTTTTTTTATTTATATGCATGCATACAAATATTAAATTTAATTTTTTTAATGTCTTTATAATACATTATTTCAAAGGACTTATATTCATATCATTTGTATATTTGAATCTATAATTGGACACTTCAGGCTAAACTTTTAAAACAGTTACACGTAATTACGTAAATATGGTTAGGTTAACAATTAGCTCACTGAAACGTATTTACGTTGCATTTACAATTATCTTTGTATTTATTTGTATTTACTGATATATAGTTTTTTATATCTGCATCTGTAATATGGAAATGGTACATACAATTGATTAGTTTTCTAATAAAATAGAATTTACATTACATAATTTGAGGAAATAAAAATAAATCTATAGATTTAATAAATACATAAATACATAAAATGTAGTAATAAATAAAACAGTAATAAACCAAAATTACAAAAAATATACAATTAAAAATGACATGTAAAAAAAAAAAAAAAAAGAAAAAAGAAGAATATACTTAATAAGAACAATTATTTTCAAAAATGAGCATAAGAATTCAACACTTCATTGACTGCCTCATCTTGTTCAGTTTCAAAATCTTCTGGGGAATCATCTCCAAATATTTCAAACTCATTCCGTAATGCACGTTCAAGAGCAAACTTATAGGTTTCAAATTTATTTATTTCATTTTTTAAAAAATCCTCTTTCGCCTTGAAATTCGATTTCACAATTACGAAATTGATTGAATTTAAAGGAAAAACTGACATAATTGAAGACCATAATCCAACATGAGTCTGTAAAGTATTCCAAAGTTTTGAAATGTGTAACTTAATCAACCTTAATTGTTCATAAGGATTGTCTAATGCTGACGAATCAACTAATGGCTGATTTTCAGCTTTCCACTGATGTATTTTTATATGAGAATCATTCGAAACTCTTTCTGTGCGATTTATAATATTTGAGGACCATCCATATTCAGTATTAGAAACAGCCCCTAAAATAGACGGCCTAGAAATGCGCGCAGCCCAATAATTTAAAGTAAAAACAAATTCTTCAGCAATTTCTGGCGTACCTGCTTGAAACAGAAGAGTACGAGAAGATCCAGTGCTCAGTAGAAATAAAGATTGCCTGCTTTCCATACTTAAGGACGTGATTGAAGCAGGTAAAAATGTATTTCCAGGCTCATCTGGTGAAATAGCATCTACTTGTACAGCAAATGAATGATGTAATTTAAATGATTCAACTACAGTTGCTTTATCAATCCAATTACCACCACCTACAACCACAGGACTCTGCGGTTTAGATTTCGAAAAAAAAGCAGAAAGTCCTCGAGAAAGTATTGAATGTGAATGACTCGAAGTTTCAGCTCTTAAAGAGTTATTTTCCTTATACATCAAATTAAAATTAAAATTAAATAAATAGAAATCACCCCTTTGAATAACTGCAAATATTTCAGTCCATTGAGATTCTTTGTTTGACTTTATTTTTTGATTTATTTTAGGGGTGACTAAAAATTTGCTGTATGCTCTCAACATGCCTTCTTTTGCCCATGGTGGACCATGCAGCTCTAGTGATGAAATATCTAATGAGTTTGAAAAGGAGGCATTACTGGAGCTAGTAACAAGTGTAAAGTTAGAACTATCATTTTCGGCCTCAGTATGATTTTCATTGTTGCTTGTATTTTTTTCTTTATCATTATAAATAATTTCAGGAGTATTCATTTTATCTACTGAAAATCGATGTGATCTTTCAGAAGAAGGGTTTATATTAGAATTAAGAGATACATTAGAGGATTTGTAAGATAAATTTATTTTGCTTTGCGCAGATACCGAGCGTAATGAGCGTAACGAATTAGAGGAGATATCACGGGTCGATTGTCTTGATAAGCTACTTGATACAGTATTATTTTCATTTAAGGAATGTGAAAATCCAACTGATCTAGCATTAGAAGGATTTACATAAATAGTGTTAGAGCTAGATAAGTCAGATGTCAAGATTGAAGAATTGGATTGAGAATTTGAATTTGAACTTGATTCTATAGAATCTGCTCCCGAAAATTCTTTAAATGAAGAATTTAATCTATTATTTTGACCATTCGTCAAATCATCCGTATAAGGAAACATTGGGAAAGTACCACAGGGCAGAGGATTTTGTAACAAGGTTTCATAAAAAATTTTCAATAAGGATTTCACATGGTTATACCAATTATTATCAGGATTTTTATATAAGAATGGATAAATATTAACATAAATATCTAATGGGGAAGTTGAGTTATAATAACTTGCATTCGGAGGTTCATCTTTAATTAGAGATTGAATATTATTTTTTGAAAATTTTAAATTAGAATCATACTCAGAAGGTTGTTTATTTTTTGCTTTTCTAGCCATTATAACTTCTTTTATAGTATTTATTGTATTTTTAATATAATCATTTCTTGAAATTTTTTCAGATTCGCGAACATCTGGGTTATGCAAATCAGTATTCAAAATAAATAAGGAAAAGGAAATTGCGTATACAACCTCTTGCGAAATAAAACCATGATTAATATTATATTGCTGCCATGTATAAGAGAATGCGTTTAAAATGTTATCAATAATTTGTGATTCTGCTCTTAAATAAACCTTTTCACATAATATATAAAGTGAATTTAATATATTTAATGAAGTCATATCAAATAAATTTAAAAAAATATTCAAGGCTTCAGTATGCCTTTTATCACCTAACCAAGAAGCAGCATCTTTTTCAGAAACTATTGAGAAATCACCGTTATGAAATCCCAAAGCAATATCGGTATCATTGATTTTATTTTTGTTTTCAATATTTATTGAATTATATTCATTAGTAGATTTAATACAACTTTTTATATTTTTATTTTGTGATTGATTATTTAAATTATATTTTTTATCTTTATTATGATTTTTATTATTATATACTTCCTTTAATAATTTATCTTGATTTAAATGATTTTCATTTTTATCACTAAATTGGTCTTTACTCCGACGGTGATTTTCTAAATTTAAATCAAGCTCTATTCCATTTTTAGATTTTCTTCTATTATTAATATACTGTATTCTATTATCATAAGTTTTTAGTTTCTGTTTCTGTTTTTGATTTTGTTGTTGTTGATTAGAAATTTCAGTTTCTAAATTTTTGTCTTTTTGCATAACTACCTCTAAATGTTTATTAAAGTAATCGGTCAGTTCTCTCAAAGAAGGACTTGTTTCTGCTATGGTACCTTTTTGTCGGTTCATTTCGTATATTCAGAAAAATTTAAATAATATATTAAATAATACTTAATAATACAAAATACAAAAGACAAAATACTACAAATTTAGTATACAGTTTATACAATAGTATTTTTTTTTTATTATAAAATATTTACAAATATTATCTATTAATCATTATTATTTACTATACTAATTTTTATTTATTTATTTATTTATTTATTGGGTTATCAAGTTTTTCTTATATTTAACATACGAAAAGCATAAATTTCCTCCTCGTATTGTTCGCTATTCAGTAAATTAAAATTAACGTGGCGGGTTAAAGAATAATTAAAAAAAAAAAAAAAAAAAAAAATTTAATTAACTAATAAATAATTAAAACGCTAAATAAATTAAAAATGAAAATAATTAATATAAGTATCACGTTGACGATTTATTTTTATGTATAAAATTAGTTAAAGATTAATATTATAGCATCATAACAATATTTATATTATTATAATAAATAGGTCAAAGAATAAATATCTACTCGGCTATTATGTAAAAATCCATTACCCGAGCATATAATACTATAATTATTATAGTATACCGGTACTGGTAATATATTAATAGATCTTGTGAAAATCATTTTTTGTTTTCCTAGATAAAAGGATGTAGCAACGAATAATTGCTTGCATGACAACCAAGACTTTTCCTTTATATTAAGTAAACAATAGCTTATGAATTGGATTATGATAGTTAACCTGTTTCCAAATTGAGCAATAAACTAACATAAATAGAGTGTAAAACTATATATAAAAGAGAAAATAATACTGTTTCTACAGTAACAGATGATCTATTTTATTATTATATATAGTTGAATAGCCCTAAAAGACCATCATATTCGAAAGAATGTTAATAATACCGCCCCCTGTCGTATTTCATTAATCTTTTTTTTCTAACGAGGCTTTTGTATTAGCCATACGTAATTTACCTACCCTGTATAGTAATTATTATTATTAAATAGGAAAAATACTAAAACTGAATTCATAAAAGTAAAGTGTATTTGCATATATTTATTGAAACTGTAAATACTTATTTACTGTATGTAGAAGGGTTTCATTATTTTTTATTGGCTTTCCTTTCTAGTATAAGGACTGCTACCATACAAAGAATAATATACTACACTGATAAAAATTTATTCAATTAGTAATTTTTTTTTTTAATAATCGTTAGCAGTATGTATAATTAATAATAATCTTATTCGTAATTTATTTTATCCAAAAAAAGAAAAAAAGCTTGTTAAGTACTATATGATAATGTATATTTAAGAAAATAGTATTACAAGTAATTTAAAAAGCATTGCCTAAACCACCAAATTCATAAAAAAACATGTAAAGATTATTATTTTAGTTTGTATAAACTCAAGTAGCAGTTTCTGTATTTTTCGTATTTTAAGTAAAATCTTACAAGTTACCTTAATAAATAGTAAAAGGAGTAAATGATTAGAATATAAAAGTACAGTGTTCAAAAGATTAAGAAGTTAAATGATGGAAAATATGACCCAGATTAAAGAGTGTCTGTCAAAACTGGGGAGACATAAGATATATATATATAAATAACAACAAAGGTTTAAATTAATTAATACTAATAAATAAAATCTAAAAAATGGTTTAGTAATTATATTCAAAATAAGCTAACTTAAGTTACAAAAAAATTAATAGTGCCCATAAAACTTAAAATTTTTATTAATTTAATATCTTCTAGTATTGGATTGTATAATATCAAAATAAAATATTAGCAAAAATATTGGAAATTTTATTAGTGCTTTTCTTTTTTTGTTATCTATAACAGTAGACAAATACCCAAACCCATCATTCAATTCACGTAGAACACAAAATGATTAAATATAATATCTAAATACAGAAATATTATAATTTATAATAAGTAATAAATTTTTATTAGAATAATATTGCCGCAAAAACTGTAGCACAAATACATAAATATTTTCATAAAAATTATACATACAAAAAAAAAAAAAAAAAAAAAAAAAGATAATTAACACATTTTAAACTTGTCATTTATTTAACTAAAATATACAACCACAACCACAAAACATTAAGTAAATCATTAATTTAAATTATTTAATATACACAATAAAGTTTGTATCAATTTATGTGTGGCCGATAGCCAGGAGGAAGATTTTTGGGAATAAAATTGGTATTTAAAGACGAAGGTGGAGGTATAGGAATGGGAATATTATTTTGAAAGTTATTAGGATTATATGGCTGCGCAAATTGAGGAGGTATTGCAGGCGGATATAAAGTCGGATTTGATTGAGGATTCATATTTATCGGTGTTCCTTGACCTTGAAGTACACCTCCAATCAAACCTTGAGGCACATAACCCGAAGGTAAAGATTGAGGAAAAATCCTTGGAGGAATTAATTGATGATTCTGTTGTTGCATCGGAAATGGTGAAATTGGAGGAAACATATTTGAATTTTTATTATCTTGAATTGCATTATGAGATAATTCATTTTGATAAGATCCATTACGATTATCATTTTTGTTTCCAAAAACTACTGATGGATCAAATAATGGTTGTATAGTATGTTTATTTTTTCTTGCAGCTTCAGCTAGAGCTCTCTCAGCTTCATCTCCATGTCTTTCACCTTTACCATCCTTTTTAAATGCATATGAAACATTTATAGTTTTATTCATTAAGTATTGATTATCCATAGATTCAATTGCCGTATCAGAAGATTCAAAATTATCAAAAGAAACAAACCCAAACCCCCTAGAATTACCATCAGAATCTCTAGCAATTTTAGGAACAGAAATAAGTGAACCAAACCCTGAAAAAGTATCATATAAAAGTTTTTCATCGACTAATGGATCTAGATTTCCTATGTATAAATCAGCTCCAACATCAATTTGTCGTTGTTTATCTGCAGTTGCTTTATTAACCCTAATGGGTTTACCAAAAAGCCGTATTTGATTCATTATTTTACTCGCATATTCCGCATCTTTCTCATATAAAAATTCTGCAAATCCATATCCTTGTATTATATGTGTAATCCGATCTCTTGGTATATGAACACTAATTAAAGGTCCAACTTGCAACATTAATTCCCATAAAAGTGCTTCATTAACTCGTTCATCTAAGTTTCCAATATAAACTGTAGCTTCCTGATTTCTTTCATTTTCCGCTAACGGGCGAACTAAAGTGGTCATTTTTTTTATTTTAATTTATTTTTTACTTTTATTTTTCATATACATAAAACCAATCTTAGACAAGTCGGTCCCATCTTCTAAGCTTATCCATTATAGGGAGGAAATGAATTTTATTGTATATGTGAAGCAGGGTAATTAACACAATTAGCGAGTGACTTTGTATAACAACAGTTGCTATGAGAATTTATTAGTTCACAGAACCACTTCTAGAAATTATATTATTGAGAATAATTTGATACTATTCAATACATTTAAATATATTATTATATACTTATATGAAGAAAAATAAACTTATTTATTATGTTAATTTAGAGGGAAGGAAAAAAAAATAAAAATGGAAAGTAAAATTTAAGAAAATGAAAGAAAAATAAATATCACATTACTATAGCAAAAGTTTTTTCTCTATTTTTTTTAATTTTTTTTTTTAATTTATTTTTTATTTTTATTTTTATTTTTATTTTTCTAATTAATATATGAATAAAATAAGAACAGATATCTAGATAAGTTTATAAGATATATTTTTTAAAGCCCAAATGATGAAACTCTAAGCCAAATATGAAATCAAATAAATATATAACATTTGTTTATTTTTAATTTGATAATGTTTTATATGCATTAAAAGAGATTTTTTTCTGATGGGACTAGACTAATTATATAACTCTTGCAATATTAACATTAACATCAAAGGTAGAATAAAATAAAATAAAATCAGAAAAATATAATATTATAAAATATACATTTTTACAAACACATAAACATGTAAATATATAAATAAATAAATAACGTACATACATATATAAAGTTGATTACAACTTTGGTTTTTCATTAATAAATTTCATCACATGTGTCGGAGTTAATTGCCATATTTGGCGAGTTGTTTTATTCATTTTTATTGAATTATTACCGTCTTTTAGAAAATTTAATGCAATTTTTATAATATTAGAAGGTATAATAAATCCAATTTGTGGAATAATTTCACTTCGATTAACTCGTCCATTACTTGTAATCATTCCTACAACTTTTCCATGCATATTCATCAATGCCCCACCAGACGAGCCATTCCAGCAACAAGAAGAAGTAATTAATAGAGTATTTTCTTTGTGTGCTGAATTATCAGTAAATTTCGATTTAAATAAGTTAGTAATATTTCCTTTTGCGATTAATGGAACAATCGGTAAAGAATTAACTAATGGGGAAAATAATCCAAACCCAATTGTATAAACTTCTTCTCCAACCCTTACATCTTCTTTTGAAAATTCTATTGGTTCTATATTCTTAATTGGTTTTTTTAAACAAAGAAATAATAAATCAAGCTCAAGAATCGGTGAACCAAAATAAGTACATTCAATAACCTAAATATTAATTAGAAGTCTATTTTTTTTTTTTTCTATTTTTTGCTGGGTGAGCAAAGTAAAAAAAGAATCTAAACATTTCTTACCATATTGTTTTGAAAATGAGCAAATATCTGCTTAAATTCTGTAGGTACAACATGTTTATTTGTTACAATACACTCGCTTGATATTAACATGCCTGACCCCCAATTCCTTTGATTGTGAATATTTGCAACAGATAAATAAACTATCCCTTCACTATTATTCATAATTTTTTTATGTAATAGAATATTTGAAATTGGGAATTCAATTAAATTAAATTTACATAAAGCCTCCATTAACACCTGTAAAGATAATAGCACAATAACTTCACCTTCGCCATTTTTTTTCCTATAGAATCGTTGGTAAGAAGAAGAATAAAAAAAAGAAAAAAGAAAGAGTTTAAAAGCAAAACTTTTTTTTTTTTAAAACGATTGCAATTCTAATCTCACCTTAAAGCGCCTAGAACCAAACCAATCACATTTTTATTTAAATTTAAAACAATAGATCCCTCAATTCCATCTAAGTATTTAATATCCGAGAATGCCAGTTTATCTGTAGAAATATATGAAATATGTCCAAAAAGAGTATAATCTATAAACAATGCTGGATTAACTGTGCCGAATGGTGTGCCTTTTATTTGAATGCCATCAAATTGCAATGATAAATTATTAGCAGGATTATATTCATGAGATGGAAAGAAAGATGAATCAGGAATTAAAACAGATATGCTTTCTAAACAAGTCTTATCAGGAACAAAATTAAACCCAGAGTGTATCAATGGTAGTATAGATTTAGTATTTGAGCCTAACGGAATAATTTTTTTTATTTTGACTTTAGTCCATGAAATTATTTCATTTTTAATACTATCTTTATTACAACTTGCCAATATATATCCATCGAAAATTTCATAATTTTTACCTGAAAAATCCTTTAATATAGAAGTTGATGATATTATCATACCGGTATCATTTTTAATTAAATTAGATCTTATATAAACCCCCGAACAGGAATGTATAACAGACAAAGTATTGCTTTCAATTATGCTCACACATACAGTGGAAAAAAAATAATTTCCCTCAGACATGAAAGATAGGAATCAAATATAAAAATAAAAAAAAGAGTATATCCAATGTCATTCAAGCTAAATTTCAATATATTTATATTTGATAAGCTAAAATATAATTTTTTTAAAAATCTTGCTATTATTACAGATCACTTCCTTTAAAAAAGAAAAAAATCGTCCATGTTTATTGTATCAAAATGCTATTAAATCTATATTTAGCTTATCAGTAGATATTTACTAATGCTATATATTATAATTTATAATATTTCCTCCTCAAGACGAATTTTAAAAGAAATATCAAATAATAATATATTACATACCAACCAAATCTTTAATTACATTTCCTAATTGGAATAATTAATCCATCTCCATAATTACTATAGAAACCACGAAAATCATTAAAAAAAAAATATTTTTAACGTTTAGTTTCTTAAAAACCTTAAATTTTTTTTTTATTATTGATTTATTGTTAACAATTAGCAGGTACATAATTTTAATTGGAATTTTAATTGAAATTTTAACTGGAAAAGGTGCTCTTTTTTTTCCAAATATCTTACTATAAAGTTGCAAAGGTGACGCCTTTATTTTTTAATAAATACCCAGCACGATTGACCTTTGTGGGGTTCTACTTTCGTGTTGTTAAAGCGAGAACCTTGTATATAAATACTTAGTAAATTATATAATTTTTTACTTAATTATTCACATTGAAATTTTATATTAAAAAGCTCATTAGTGTATTTTTCATATTATTTATTAAAAATATTTTATAGCATATCTTTCTTCTATTACTGTTACTACTGACTGTATACTGTTTTGATTATTTAATTTTTGTTTATTGTTTATTCATTATGTTACATCAAGATAATCAAGTGGAAACATGCGAAATCAATGACAATAAAGTAAATAAAATTCAAAGCAAAGATATTGTTAAAGAAACAGAAGATAAATGTTCAGATATGATTTCAAAAGAAAATATTTCTTCATTAGATGATTCAAAGAAAAACATTATAAACACGGTTACAATAGAAGATAATACTCCGATTAATTATAAAATTAATAATAATGGTAAAGATGGAGCATCTTATTCAATTAATTCATATAATTCTGCTTGTAATAAAAATATTTTAACTCAAAATGATGAGGGTTCAATTTCGAATTCTATGAATTCTGCTGTTGAAGAATATCCTATAGAGCATGATAAGAAAAAAACATTTTGGTCACATTTTCGTTTAAATAAAAAAGTACTTTTTAAGTATATTTTCACTAAACAATTTGCCATTATTTTTGTTTTAGGCCAAATGTGCTCATGGAGTATCGTCGGAACTAACACTCTTACAACTTTTTTAGTTCAAAATGGAAATGCTGTTCCAGCTTTTCAAAGTTTCTCTAATTATGCCATTTTAGGTTTTTTTTTCTCAATTTATTCTTTATATAAATTTGGGTTTAAAAAATGTGGGCAAATTCTTATTTTTGATAGTTGGAAATTTTTTCTTTTTGCTTTTGCTGATGTAGAAGGAAACTACTTTGTTGTAAAAGCCTACCAATACACTGATCTACTCAGCGCAGAGATGTTGGATATGTGGGCTATTATCGTGGTAATGATTCTATCTTTTTTCTTCTTGAAAGTTAAGTATCATTGGACACAAATACTTGGCGCGTTAATATGTATCGGAGGGATGTCGTTAGTTGTAGTTAGTGATGTACTTTCTGGAAAAAATTATAAGGGATCTAGCGTAATAAAGGGAGATTTTTTTGTTGTTATTGGTGCTACATGCTATGGTATTTCTAATGTTTCGCAGGAATATTTTATTTCTAAACGACCGTATTATGAGGTTTTAAGTCTTTTGGGTATTTGGGGCTCCATAATTAGTGCTGTTCAAATTGCTATATTTGAACGGAATTCTATGAAGGAAGCTAATTGGGGTTCGGATATTGCTGGATATTTTGCTGGATATACATTGGTTCTTTTATTTTTGTATTTGGCATGCCCTATTTTATTCCGAATGTCTTCCGCAGCCTTTTATAATTTAGCTTTACTTACTAGTGACTTTTGGGGCCTTCTAATAGGTATTAAAATATTCCACTATTATGTTTATTGGTTATACCCTATCGGGTTTGCTTTTACTATTGTAGGAATGATACTGTACAATTGCTATATTATTAAAGAAAAGGGAGAAGCTGTGAAACCTTGGTTAGGTAAAAACCAAGCTAAAGGTATTGTTGGAATCGGAACAGCGAAACGTGAAGATAATGCGGGAACTGACGATATAATTAAAGATGATTTAGACGACGATCTAGAAAGCTCTTATAGAATTGAATCATACTCTGAATCAGTGCGTAGACCTATTTAAGAAGGTTTATAATACATACCTTATTTATCTTTAGAAATAATTGGTTTATAATACATACCTTATTTATTTTTAGAAATAATGAATTTATAACTTTATGTTATTTAAAAACTGTAAATATTTATTTGAAATCTAAATTACGTTAAAAAACATTTGATTTATCTTTTACCTGATGTTAAATATTCACTAATTAACGTTATGTAATTAGCTTTTTTCTTAATTTTTGGAATAATTCCTTTTGTGTCAGCCCATAGCTTTAGTTGCTGAAAGGTTAGCTCTGTTAATCTATCAGACTCACATAGTTCATAGACTACTTTATCATCAGGGATATTGAGATTTTCTAATTTCACCCTTTTACTTGTTGGGTTCCTTATTTCAGCACTGTTAAATAGTTTAATCCAATAATTTATATCATTTCCAGATCTCTATAAATATTTACAAAAAAGTTAGAAATAAGATTATATTCTTTACATTGATTTTGTCTTTTAAAATTGACTTAAACTAGACGAAATATAAAAACAGAATAAACTCACTTTCAAAATAGAGTTATATTTTGGCAAAGATTTATCCTTCTCTACAAAAATATCTTTATCAGGCATATCTTCACCTAGAGCCTTTGCTTTTAATAATTTATATTGCCATTGTAAATTTGGATTAGTGTATCTTTTATAATCAAAGCCGCCCGGCATGGTTAACGTTTTTATAATTTTCTCCATCGCTTTGGTAATTTGGTCATCGGCTGATAGATTTCAAAAGTTAATAATATATTTTTATAAGTTTTATTATAAATTTGAACAATCTTACATACCTGGATAAAATAGTGCAAGCTTAGGATCATCCCGCATATCATCCATGAATGGCAAAAAAATCATAAATAAACCAGTCGGTGTTTCATCATTTACGGTTCCATTTTTGGATCGTTGTGTAGGTACTAAAGCAGTATACCTTGGTTGCGAGCCCTTTCTTATTATTGTATAAGCAATAGCAATTTTTTTATCCTCTGATAAAACTTTGTATAGTGCTGTAAAAGTATTAATTGAACCAGATATATGTTTATCTGAGGGAAATAAAAATTTCGAACAAGACATGTTATATTTATAAGATAATTCTTTTGCATTCATAAATCCTATTATTCGTATTACTAAAGAAATAAAAATTAGTATTCTTAAAAAAAAAAAAAAATATAAAAAAAAATATAAAAATAATACCTGAATCATTAAAATTCCGTAATTCTTCTAATTCTTCTTTTTCGAACAAAACTGGTGAGTCATTGTCAGAAAATTTAAAGCCTCTACACAAGTCTTCCTTCTTCAATATTCTGCCCGATACTTCAGAAACATGAATAGTACTTGTTTCCACCAAATGAGGAACATCCTTATCATAATATACGTATTGCAGTTTTTCGAGTTCCGATTTTTTATATAGTGAAAATCCTTTTACACCAATGAAAAATCCAGGAGCTATTTCAAGATTTGTGTGAAAATCAGCACGTTGAGGTGTTTCTTTATTTACAATAGCACTTTTTAGGTTATCTAATGTAGTGGGAGGATCAGTCTTTCTATTGAAATAAGCCTCATTTGAATTTTTTTCATTGAAAAAGATAGACTTTGTAAGAAAAAAGAAAAAAAAACGAGTGTTTAAAGAATTGTTAGAGTTATTAATAAATAAATTTATAATGATATTAGATGTAGATTTAGAAGATTAAATAGGATTTTGAGGTTGCTTATTTTTATTTAAAAGCAAAAAAAAAAAAAAGAAAATAAAAACTTACATCATAAAATTTTGAAGTGTCGAAAGAAAATGAGTTATCGGAAATAAAAATAGGAAAAATTAAAGTCCCAGAATAAAATAAATCCTTAGCCCTTGTTACAGCAACTTGTGCATTTTGTGGATATTTTTTATAAGGGTCATCATTATCTGTTATTAAAATAAGTCTTTTAATCCAAGTATTTTTAAGTTTATCTGTTAATAAATGGTTCGCATAAACCAAAATATCACTTAGAGAATAGAAATCAGGATTAAATTCACATATTCTTTTTAAATTTTCACCATCTGATATTAAATTTTGAAGTAATTTAATACTTTTTACAGTTGGAACATCTAAAGGTAGTAATAAGTTACAATTTTGAAATTTTGCATCTGTACTAAATTTAGTACCATATAATAAAACCCCTATGTAATCTTTTGGAGAAGAAATTATTCTATGTGTATATATATCATATACCGTTTCTAATGCGGATAATACTATTGATTTGCAGTGTTCTTCCCCTTGTTTAGCATGTATAGTTTGTGTTTTTGTTGTTGATAAAGAAACATCAATGCATATAAGAAGGGCATCTTTATTTTCTCGATATTCCTATTGAATGAATAATAAATAAGTTTAGCCATAAGTATAAACAATTAAACAAAAAAACGTTGTTACAACTTTAAAGCATAATATATATAACCTTAGAATTGTATAGTATAAATAAATATATGCCAATAAAAATTCAAATTCTTACCGTTTCTTCAACTTTTTCCTCTTCTTCGTTTTCGTCCATTTTAAAGAATATTAAACAATTGGATTTTCAAGTATATAAAAGAAAACGTCCTTCTCTTTTAGCATGTATGTATATGTATATATATGTATATGTGTATATATTTATATGTATATATGTATATGTGTATATATATATGTATATATGCATATATATATATATATATATACATACATATATAATTAAATCACCATCTCCATCCCTCCGCTAATATCAAGTTCGCAATATAGAAGATTAGGATAATTAAAAAGATTAGTAACAAGTGTTATGTCAAATGACTAAGCTGACAATTTTACGCTTAGAGAAATCTTAAATTATAATACCAGGACAACGAAGAAAATCATTATACAGTATTGCAATCTGCAATTTAGTGCTTATAACAACAACACGTGACATTGTGAGGATCTTGTACTGTTTGGGTGTTTTTTAAGAGACATGATCGAATTACAATTAATTAATTAATTAATTAATTAATTAATTAATATCTTGGTTTACGTATTATAGCTGAGTTCTTTTATTTTTGTTTTAATAACAATTATAACACATAATATTATAATTACTTAACAAATTTTTCTTATAATATATCAGTTTATTCAAGATAGTACTTCTAATATAATTATAATGAGTACCAAATTTAACCAATTGAATTCTATTTCAAGATCTATATTGAACATAAGAATAAATTTAACCAATTATAGATCATTTTCAACTTCAAAAGCTTATTATAATGCCCAAAAAACTGGAGTTGTATTTTTAAATATGGGGGGACCTTCAACTCCAGAGGCGGTCAAGGATTATTTAACAAGACTATTTAGTGATGAAGATCTCATTCCACTCGGAGGAGGAATGTTTCAAAGAATTTTAGGAGAATTTATAGCAAGAAGAAGGACTCCTACAATAGAACAGCATTACAAAGAAATTGGCGGAGGAAGCCCGATTTTGAAATGGTCTGAAGCCCAGGTTACTAATGTATGTAAAAAACTTGATACTCTTTGTATTGATACTGCTCCTCATAAAGGTTATGTTGCATTTAGATACACATCCCCATTAACAGAGACAACTATAGAAAAGATGAAGAAGGATGGAGTTACTAGGGCTTTAGCATTCACTCAATATCCTCAATTTAGTTATTCAACAACTGCTAGTAGTTTAAATGAGCTAGCAAAAGTTTGCTCTGAATTGGATCCCGAGGCATCTATTAAATGGAGACTTATTGATAGATGGCCTTGCCACCCTGGGTTTATTAATTCAGTTTCCAATCATATATTGAAAAAACTTGAAGGATATCCTCCAGAAATTCGTGATGATACTGTTATACTTTTTTCTGCTCATTCATTGCCAATGTCTGTAGTTAATAAAGGAGATAGTTATCCCGCTGAAGTTGCTGCGTCAGTTTATTCTGTCATGACAAATTTAAACTTTTCCAATCCTTATATTCTTTGCTGGCAAAGCAAAGTAGGTCCTTCTCCTTGGCTTGGTCCACAAACTGATCTGACTGTTAAATCTTTAGTCGAATCTAATAAGAAGAATATAATCATTGTACCTATTGCTTTCACAAGTGAGTCTTAATTTGATTTTTTTATTTATTTTATTTTATTCACCATTTTTACTCATATGATTTTATTTCTCTTCTATTCTTAATTGATACTAACTTTTACAGGTGATCATATAGAAACTTTGCATGAAATAGATATAGAACTAATTGAAGAATTAAATGTACCAGGAGTTTCTAGAGCCGAATCTTTGAATGATGATCCTGAATTTATTGATGCTCTAGCTGATATTTCATCGAAATATTTAAATTCTGGAATCTCCGGGACTAAACAATTACAAATAGTTAGACCTATAAAGGAGCCTAAAAATTTTACCAAAACCCTGGAATTTTTCAAATCAAGAAAATGGTGAACTTTTTTTATATAAAGTGTAAATTTATTCATTTATTTATTTATTTATTTATTTATTTATTTATTTTGGACCTCTTGCATTTATTCATTTGCCTACATTAAAAAATAACCATGTTTTCACTATGCATTGAACTTGCTTGGATAGATATACTTGTATTATATTTTCAAACGCAACAATTGTAAATAATATTATGTATTTAAAATTAGTTTAAATTTTGTTGTAAAAATTAATACATAGTTTGTAATTTTTTTATTATTAGAATAATACGATGACTACGAAAGCATATTTTCATATTTTTTTTTGAGGTTTAGTCTTTTATTATTATATATGGTATTCTAGTGAAAAATCAATTTACTTGTAGTTTTTTTTAAGTATTGAATTTTCAAATAATAACAAATTTTCTAAAATTTCTAATTTTATATTATTTTTTTTCTCATTTTTTTTCTCTTAGAATTTGTAAACTTCTCTAGCCAGCGAAAATGGGAGATACAGAGCGGAGCTCGGTTAGTCGAGAAGTAATAATAGAAAGAGGTATTTTAGAGTTTTATTATTATTATGATCGTCATCATCATATTACTATATTAATATTATTATAAATATATATTATAGGTAGCGAGTTTTATGATCAAATAGTACTAACAGAATATAGGTGTTATACATGGGAAATCCATACATAATGTCAACCCAGCTGTATGTTTAATTTTATATTTTGGCTTTTATTATTTTTACATTTTAGTACATTTTGCAATTTATGGCTCTTTTGATTCTCTAACTTTTAGTATTTATTTTTAAATATTTTTTATTGTGATATAGTTTTTAATTGAAAAAATTATTCGAGAAAAAATCTTTGATTCTACATACTGGAAGGAGAACTGTTTTGGATTGAATGGTGAGTTTTTCATTTGAAATATGTCATTTGCTATTTTTAATGCTTTTTTTATTTAGTTATCCATTATTAATTATACTTTTCTATTTTTAACCACTTTGTTCATATAGCTGCGACCTTATGTGATAAGGCTGTTGAATTAAAATACATAGGAGGACATTATGCAAATCAGAGACCTTCACCATTTTTGTGTTTACTATTTAAAATCATACAACTTCAACCAGAAAAAGAAATTATACTGGCATATTTAAATAATAAATATTTTAAGTATTTAACAGCATTAGCTGCTTTTTATATTCGTCTTACATTTAGTTCAGTCGATATTTATAAATTATTAGAACCATTATTAGCCGACTACCGTAAGCTAAAGCTTAAAGATCAGTTTGAAACTAGATTAACTTATATGGACGAGTATATAGATGATTTATTAACGAAGGAAAGAGTATGCGATATAATTTTACCTCGTTTAACTAAGAGGATTGTGTTAGAGGACAATGAAGAGCTCGAACCTCGAGAGAGGTTAATAGAAAGTGAAAGTGAGAGTGAAAGTGAGAGTGAAAGTGAGAGTGGAAGTGAGAGTGGAAGTGAGAGTGGAAGTGAGAACGAAAGTGAAAATAAAAATAAAAGTGGGACAAAAGATGAGAAAAATTATCAGAATGAAAATTAATTGTAAAATAGAGGTACTTTAATTATATACATGTGTGTATAGCTAGTAATGTGAGGTAAATCTACTTTTGATATGTATTTGTTTAGACAAATTGTATAACGATGAAATACGAATCATACTAAAGTGGAATGATGGCTTACGGTGAATGGAGAATATAAATATTCCCTTATATTTTCAATCTTTCTTTTTTTTTTTTTTTTTTTTTTTTTCTTTAAACTTTTTTTTTATCTTTTTATTTTAAAACTTTGCTAATTAAAACGAATAAATATAAAAAATATGTACATTAACCAAATAAAATATATACAATCAAAATTTTTTATGTAAATAAGCTTTTTTAGCCAAAATTTCCCTTTCTTTATTTTTAATATGACCGACCATTCCTTTAGTTTCATCTCTTAATTTTTCCAATGGAAGCTTTGCTTTAGTTTTTTGTGGTCCTGGCCAAGAAGGAGGTAATATTCCAGCCTAATAATATAAAAAAAAGTTAGTAAAAGTTATTATATTAAACGAGACAATGAATTAGATAAAAATACAAAAAATTTCCTAAAATCATTGAAAAATATAGTGAAATATAACATACCTTTGATAAAATCCTTCCAACAGCATCAGACGGGGAAGCACCAACTCCAACCCAATATCTTGCCTTTGTAAAATCAAGTTTAACTTCTTTAATTAACCTCGGGTCTTTACCCTCTGGAGGATGAACCGTAGGATTAAATGTTCCAATAACATCAATTGGAAGTTTATCTCTTCCTTTTCTATATTTTAAAGTTTTCTTAGTATAAATCAATATATAAATCAATATATATATATATATATGTGAATAAAAGAAAAAAAGAAATATAATTATAAACAGTTTCTCCAAAATATTGAGAACTTACTTTTGTCCTATAGCAATAATATTGTAAAGTGGATTTCTTTTACGTCCAAATCTTGAAAGCCGTAACCGCACTTGCATTTTTTCTAAAGCTAAATTTTTTTTTCTTAACAAAACCTTTTAACTATGTATTATATCAATTAATACAATATAAAATTAATAATCTCATCCTAATATTAAGTCAAGAAAGAGTAAATTTAAAAAGCAAAGAAATATTTCCTTTTCAATCATTAGTCAGTTGCTATAGTTATTGATTATCGGTTATTATTTTTATACTAACAATACAATAACAAAACTAGCTTAAGAAGCTTAATTATCCTCTTTAATATACGTGTTTTACTCAAAATATATTCATTTGCTAAATATTGATAGTTTTCTATAATATTATATAGCATTATAAAACGCATTAATATTCTTATTTATATTATAAGTAAATTACTATTTTTATTTTATTTTTTATAGTTTATATTTTATCGTATTTTTATTTACTATGAGAACAGTATAATTACGGTTAATTGCTGTGGATAATAACTTTGTTGATAGTGCTACCGACAAATAATTTTCACTAGGGGCAAGATAGGAATCACCCCTGGCCTTCCTTGAGAGGAGAGACCCAGGTCCGTTGGTAGCAACATTAATAGTTAAACTTTATTTTTATCAAGATCTTGTTAATCAAGAGCAAACAGCTTCCATTTAAGTTTTTTGAAATAGAATAGTTTTCAATTGAATAAATAATAAATAAATATGAATACACGGAATTTTTTTGTAAAAATACGTATTTTAAGACTGTGTTGAAGTTAAATAATGTAGTGGATACATTTTTTTAAATATCAATAATGAATCATTATTTTTATAATTTCTATATGTGATTTTATTTGTTACTCGAAATTTTTTTTTTTCTTTTTTTGTTAAATTTATACTTACTAATAGCAAAATTGAAAATATTTTAACTCATACACTATCTTTATTATATATAACTTTTAAACGCTCAAGTTTTAAAAATTACATAATCACCAATTAAAGGATAAGCTAAAAACTAATTTTATAATTTATATATCAAGATTATCAGCAATTTTAAATGTTTTGTTCTAAAATTTCTTTTTTTATTCATAATACTACTGCAACTGAATCAAAAACAAATTGATTTGATAACTTTATTGTATTTCGTGAAGGATTCCAATTGTCTAATTTTTCTAATTTAATAAAGAATTTAAATAAAGATTCTATATCATCTGGGGATAAGTTATCTTAGATTGGATCGTTTGGAAATAAGGAAAATATAAATAACCTAGAGAAGATTCGGATAGCACCTTCGAGTATTCGAATAATTCGAAATGTAACCTTAAAAATTATAGTATGGTAATAGTTCTTTAAATAGTCATTTCAAATTGGAAATTGATCATGTTATTTTGAACGGCTATTCTCAAAAAGAAAAAAAAATAGAACCAAGATTTTCCGATGACAATTTGAGTTTTGCAGATGTTTATACTCTTCATTTTTTGATTTGGAAAAACCTAAGAGTAGTATAAAGCATGCCAACTTAAGATCTAGAGCATGAAATGCGTTCTTTATCATAAGATGTGAATCTGATTATAAAGATGAAAATATACCAAGGAAAACCGGTTGCTCTTGCTATGCAATGTATAATATAATAGCTTATATCAATAAAGTAAAACGAAGAAGAATTGGGTAGGATTTATTGAACTAGATGGGTTTATTTTACAAATATCAGCTTATTTTTTTTATTCATTTACTATTAAACTAGACATAAGATTACTGATGATTGATATGATTTTTATTCTTATTAATGTGAACCTTTATGCAGAAAACTATATGTATGAAAGGGACTTGGTTTTTTTGCTTATCATTTTTCAATTTTCTATTTTACTAATAATATTCCAAAATCAAACATATCATATATAATAGCTTAAAAATCTATGTAATAATTTTTTAGTAAAAAGCATTTTTAGCCACATATTTCAACTGAAATGAAGCATAAAATCACAATGATCAAGTTATGAGTACAAAAAACTTTATTCATTCGTATATACACAAAAATATAACAAGTTTGTAAAATGAAACTAAGAATAAATTATACAAACTGGAAAAATAACTTATTAATAGTTCTTTACTTCTTATGTTCATTTTGTCAACTTAATCTTATATTGCCTATTATAATAATCATTGTTGGTCTTTTTATTCGTCCTATGCATTAAATACGTCATTATATAAGTATTTAGATTAAAATTTACCATGGGAAATAGTTTATAATCTCATAAACTTTTTATTATTTCCTATAGCCACTTTTTTTTGAGAATATTTATATCTAATACAGTTTACTACTATTTATCCTCAAATATTTTTATACATAAATTGATATATACCTGTATATTTTATTCATTTAATAATTAACTAAGAGATGGTTTTACATTTTTATTTAACATTAATACAGTAGGTAATATTTATTTTATGATGTTAAGGCATATCTTTATAATTTATATTTTTTGTATCATATATTGATCACATGAAATATATATTTGTTACATATATTAAAGAGATATATTAATATAAGTAGCTGTATAATATTTAAAAAAAGTAATTTTTAATATTTTATTACAAACTAATATGAAAAACAATAGAAATCAATAAAAAATAAAAATAGAAAATAAAAATGAAAATTAATAAATAATACGTTAAAGTTTTTTTGTTTTGACCTTAGGATGTGAAAAACCCTCAATACTGTATTACTTTTTGCAAGTTTATTGCAACTTGAATGCACTTTATTTTTTTTTAGCTCGTGAGTTAACCCTTTTTTATTTTTATTTTCCTTTTAATTTTTACTAACTCTTTTTCTTTAAGTAGGCTTAGTTTTTTTATTGTTAGGTAGAGTTGGGTAACGGTTCGTTCGGTTCGACTCGATTCGACTGAAATTCAAATCTATCTTACCAATTCAAACATAATCCTTTACACTAAAATATAGAATACTCTTAGCAACCTTTATTATACTCTGCTTATTTAATAACATATTTACGTTTTTATATTACATTAACATACACGTATTACTTTACAACTAATATACTTTACCCATCCATAATATAGTTTAATTCAATATGTAGATAACATAATTAATATAGTTAAATCCAAATAATAAAATTTAATATACCATCGTACAAGAACATAAAAATTTAATTATTTATAACTTTGACTTTATTTAATGCTCTACAAAATATAATATAAAAACCATATCTTAGTCTATGAATACATATTAAATACATTATTAAACAAAAGATTAATCATAAATGTTACTGGTTCATTAAAACACTATAAAGTTATATTTTTAATAGCTAGATACATTTAAAAAATAAAAACTGACTTTTTTTTTTTTTCTTTGACGATATTCATAGTATATCTTATATTTTCATAAAGTACGGAAGTGTAAATAAAATTGAAATTAATCTTGTGAAAGTTGCTTTTGTTTGAATATTTTCCATACATTTTTGCATTTGTTTGAGTTTCCTTTATTTTTTTTTCTTCTAATATATTCACTTTACTATTTCATTAGTATCTTATTTACTGTTCTTTATAAACTTTCTCCTTATATATTTCATCTTTTTACTTTGAATTAGAATATCAACTTAAAAATCAGATGTGTTATCCTTAATAACATGATCAAGAGTTTTTGAATTCTGATAACTTAGTCAATTTATTTTATTCCCTTATAAAGGATCTAAAAATAAGACTAATAAATTAGGGGTATTTTCAAAATTAAGCCAAAGTCTCCAAATAAAGTGGAAATATCAAAAATATTTTATATTTAAAATGCTTTTTGAAAAATTTTTAATTGCTTTCAGAAGCTGAGAAATCCAAATATTTTTCAAAGTTGCTTGTCCCTGAAAAAAAATGAGCCTATTAAAATTATCTCGGTTAAAATACTCTGCAAATATCCTTTAAACTCCCACACCTTCTTGCTATTCAAACCATTAATTGAAAATACTCAGACTCTCTCAGTTCTACATTCGTGAATGCGTATAAAAAAAAACCAATACAGCATGTGTCAAATGAATTAGTTTTGTTCTATAGTATATATTGTTTTTTCTCTTGGACTTTAATAATATTAAAATATACTATACATGTTGCTAAGGAAAAATGACAAGAAACGTAGTTCACCTTGACACAGATTAGGGTAAACAAGGTTATTTTGTTAAGGAAAATAGAAAATCGTAGAGAATAAATATGTTTAGAATATGCTTGTTTAGATATAAAGTTAATAAAATAGTTTAGATATCCATATAGAGTATTAATAGTTTTCCATAAAAATTACTTGTATACAAAATAATGTATTTTGATATAAATAAACAATAAACAATAAATGACAAACAACTGTAAATAAAAGTAAACAAAAGTAAAATGTAAGCTTAATTTTTAACAAAAAGCACATTAATAATGTTACTTTTTTTCCTCTGTATAGTAAATAAACAAATAAATTTTGTATATTGTCTATATTTTCTTTAGACTTTTATTTTACCTAAAGTAAACAAAAACCTTTGAATTTTAATAATCTCATATCAAACACATAATATCTACCATGACTGAATTTTATGAAAATATCTTTCATTATCTACATATTAGGTATATTAATTATAATACTAGTTAAGATTATTATGTGGCTTATTATAATAAATTTTCTTCACCAAACCAATACGAAATAAAATTAAACAACTTCACTTCTTAAAGCCGAAATGACCGAAAATCGTAAAAAAGGATGCTTTAATAAACAAAAAGATTATTTCAAAATGAAAATAAAAATGAAAAATAAAGAGACCTTTTTTTAAACAAAATCAATAAAGCGAAGAATATCAAAGCTTTTGCCTTTAAAAAATAGAGTAAATTATATTAGGCAAAATAATATTTTCAACTATATCTAGATAGTAATTAGATTAAACAGGGATATCACTATTTAAAAAACTATAAATATCTTTAAGAAATAAAATCATTTTACTTTTGAGTTAAACAGCGCTAAATCAAATAGGAACTTTATTGGAAACAGTCTAAATAAATAAATGAAATCAAAACGTGAAAATTAGAATTCTTGACTTATATACTATATTAATAATTGGTCTTTACACAATCCCCCCTCAATGAGAATGACGAAGAATTACAAATGAATTTGACATGATTTTGTTTTGTTCTTTATTATTATTTTGTGCAGGTATTCTGTATTGCTATTGCTTTTCAAAAATAAATAAATAAATAAATAAATATTGCAGTTATTTTTTTTCCACAAAAAATAACACTATTTTTTTTTTAATGTTATTATTTTCCTTCATATATACTTGTAAATAAAACATATGTTTTCTGTGTGAAATCAACTATAGTGATATATCATCCTCGCTTTACTTTAATTAAAAAAATCTTTAAATAATCTGTCCAAAAAAATTTGTTATTTTATTTACTATTATGTGTTTTTAGTTTTTTTTTTCTTTATAAATATATATATATACCTTCATATGAATTCATTAAAGAAATATTTTTGTTGAGTCAATACTAAAATAATTAATTAAATATAGAATTAAATTGCCCATTTTCAATTCATTCATTTTTATATTCAGCAACCTGTTCAGTCCCGTGGTATTTCGGTACTTCAAACCCCCATTGATCCGCCAATTTTTTTGAAATAAAGCGACCACCTAGAAAATGTCTTCCATTAAAAAAACTTGCTGCAGGCTTAGGGGCAGTAAGAGATACTAATACCTCGGGATTAAATTTAGAACCAGGTGGAGAACTAGGTAGGCCTTTATCTACATCCCAAGATGAAGGGATATCAACACTTGTAACAGGAATATGTGCAGTCTCCAATAAAGAAATTACATGCGTAAATGGTTCTCTGACAGGAGGATGAAAAGAAAATCCGAAAATAGCATCAACAATTTGGTCTGCTTCTGTCATTGCTTTATCTATATCATCAACAAAAGGGATATTGAAATTTTCAAGTTGTTTTACAAGCCGCTTAAACATAAAGTAATAAAAGAACGTCAGAACACAGAAATTAAATAACTTATTACTTTTAAACTAGTTCAAATACATATAAATAATTATAACTATATTTGTGAAAAAAAAAACTTACATTATAAAGATCAGATTTAGAACGTTTGGGATAGTAAACAAACGGCTTGTATCCAAATAAAAACAAATGCCTTGCTGCAACCAACCCATCACCACCTTATTTAAAGTCAAATTTTAATATGAATATAAATACACTATTTCAAACTAAATATAAACGCAAAATAATTTACCATTGTTTCCAGGGCCAGCGATAATAAGAACATTTGGTTTTTCCGATGGAGGATTAACCTTATAAACTGCACTAGCAACAGAAAGACCAGCAAGTTCCATCTACATTGATTAATACTAGGTTCAATTAAATTACCATTTAAACATGATTAAATACCAATTGATCAATAGAATAACCACCATCACTCATTAAGTATTTATCGAGAGAAGCGGCTTTTTCAGCAGATAAAAACTAAAAAACAAAAATAGAAGCAAAATTAGTTACTGATAATATATAGTAGAACTAACAATCTTAGCACAACACTAACTTTTAATCCCATTTTACTCCCAGAGATAAATCTTTTTATACTTAAATTAAGCATGCGTGAGTAAATATATCCGTAAAATTGTATTTGTACACGCACAAAAACAAAAGCAAAAAAACTCTTAGTATTTACAGAATATTTCAGAATATGTACTTAAACAATTTTTTTCTACTTTTTATATTTATTTTGTTAAAATGGGAAGGAATAATATAATAAATATAATTATGTCATCAAATAATATACCAAGAAACGAAAAACATAAAAGAAAATGAAAAATGAAAAATAAAAATAAAAATACAATTAAATATGCAAACAATTGGAAATTAAACAAGGAATTACAGAAAAAAGAATGTCTAATTAATTTGTACAACTCATTTTAGGTTAAACTTTTCTAGTAATTATAAAACAGTTTTTTTTTTTTTCAATATTTTGTTTAAAAAAATATACATATAAAATACAATTAAATTCAAATCACGTCAGAATTCAAAGTTAGACTATAAATATATTTAAAATCACTAATTTTTATGTAAGGTAACTGACAACTTATAATAGCTTATTAATCAGTGACTTACATATTTGGACTTATAGGATGAGATAACATACGTGGGGGATTACAATAGGTATACGTGGGGGATTACAATATGTATACGTGGGGAGTATAATATGAAAGCGTGGGACAAGTGAACTGCGAGGAAAGAAGATCCTGATGTAGAGAATATATAT
>JAJMCZ010000224.1:16358-27033 GCA_030573245.1 Ascobotryozyma americana | reverse complement strand
TGTTTTTGTTGTTTTTCAATACTTACTAATCACCCCTTAGTCCACTTACTTTTTAAAGTAAAAATCCAAATAGGAAATTAATATTCCTATTTAGATATTACGTTGCTATAATAACAGTACATTCCATTTCTCAATCTCTTGCCTTAATCGGACGGCGTTCCACTTCCCATAGCGTTCCGTTTCTGAGGTAGAGACGGTACTCTTCACAATAGTATTATCTTTGCTTTATATTACATAAACTATTACTTCCATTATTACATCTCAACAGGTAATATAGTTTACCCTACGTAAAGTATAGGGTTACTTCACTTCACCCTGTATACGGTATAGGGTTAGTGAAAACTTTTCAGTATATAAAGATAGTACTACTGTCATATATAACAGCCCAGCCTCTCTAAAGAGCCTAGATTCAAGACTCGTATCTAATTAATTACTAACCCTAATATATTTTATTTTATTTTATTATATCTTTATTATTACTTTTATTGTTTCAATATTATTATTTTATTATTATTTTTATTATTACTAATTTTATTATTTATCATTATTCTCTATTTGACTTTTATGTCACAATTATTACTATTATTGTTGTTGAATGCTTAATTTTCCTTTCATTGCTACCGCTATGTCTACGCACTATTTTACCTACGTTTGTTCCAAACATTAATTAGGGTAATGTAGGGTAAATTTTAAAGTGAAAACTTTTCATTATAAAAGGAGAATCTCTCCCATTTTATTTTGGAAGGTTAGATAATTTTATTTTAAATTCTAAATTCTAAAAATATACCTTTGTTATTTTAATATTTGCTTGCAATATAGATAGATATTTTAAGATTAAGTATATTTTATTTAATTTAGTAATTGTCTCAATCTGTAAAGTAATTACATACAATACGTAAATATTATTCAGTATCAATTCCCATTTTAAAAACATCAACATGACAATGTTGCTTAGTAAACAAAAATTTTATTTTTTTGGCGCTTATATAATAATTTCAATATATTAATAAGCTAGTTGTCTTTACCCGGTTTTATTGGAAAAACAAAAAAAACTTTCAACCGCACTACCGAGTTTGATGAGCCCTGATCATGTATAACAAATAGCATATTATTGTCTTATATAATAATATTGGTAATATTTTTGACAACTATTCATTTTATTCATATTCAGTATTTTTGTCTTTAATTCTATGTTTATAATATACAATTTAAACATATTTTTTTATAATGCTGACTTCTTTTTTTTTTTCTTTTTTTTTTTATTGTATGTAAACAAGTCATACTTTATTACTTAATTATTATATTTTAATGTTTATTAACAAAATACTAATCCTTTTTTTTCGTAGGGGTTTTTTATTAATATTTGTTTTTCTAAATTTAAATAGAATTTGATATTTTTTTAACCTTTGTATATTTTTTTCTATACTAAATAATAAAGTGGTATTTTAATTGTATTTAATTAAACTTGAATCTATTAAATTTCGTTTTCACAAGAAAAATGAAAATAAAGAGTGATAATGATTTTATCATTAATATAATCGAAGTTTGACATATTTAAACTTATTTAATGAATACTTTCAAAGTGACTATTTCTTGTCATGATATATTTCCAAGCTTTAGCTTATAATGTCTAATGGATGCTCATACGCAAATATAAATTTAAATAAATCATTTTTAAAATATCATTTATTTATCTTATACAGGTATTAATTAACTATACCTGTGTATAATTTGACCCCTCGCCCCCTGGTCACGAGTCCGACCAGTAGTTCGGGTCAAGGGGATTTGTAAACTATATGTGTCTCTTACAATAGTATCCAGTATGTATCCTAACAATATTATATACATGTTTAATCTAATACGTGTATATAAATATATACACTTTACTCGTAAATACCGTAGATATTTTTCATATTGTAACTTATATCTTGTTAAGTGTTATTCTATTATTTCCAATTGGAAAGTATGCATGTGTATCTGTACTAATACCTGTTTCATACATACGATCCGGGATAAGAATATCCATCTTATAATGACTCTCTTAAGAAATTTCTGTGTTTTCCAACTATAAACCAAGTGTTGATTAATTAAATAGCTCTCATAGAACTCTAGAAGTTATAATACCGGAATTAGCTGCAGAAAATCCAGTATCAGATGATAGCCTTAGTTAATAAACAGAAGTAAAATGATTCTCATGCTTAGACATAAATTATTGTAAAGGTTTATTAAATCATACCTTCATTTGTAGTATTCTATTTAATATTTGTCAGAATATTCTCAAGTTGGAAAAAAAATTGAAAATATGATTTTCTCTCTTCGTTATTGACTTAAAAATTAAAGAACTTATTACTTTATCATTTTTTGATGCAAGAATATTATTGGTTTATTGTTTTCTGTTTGCTTTTTTTGTCTTCTCTGTATTTTATTTCTTTATGTTTTCGCAACCTCTAATAATAAAGGAATCCCATCCTTTTGAAGAAAGTCTTTTTTTGAATAACATATAAGTATAATTCTGGTCTATTTATAGTCCAGTATTCCAATAGATATCAAAGAGTTTAAACTTTTTCTTTTTTATCGTTAAAATTAGTATCGTTTAGTAGAAAAGCATATCAAGACCTCTAATGATGTTTGCTTTATTAAATTGTGTCACTTAATATCCTTGGTCGTATGATATGTTCTACTGGCTACCTAGCGTAAATAATATCAATGAACTATATATATTATGTGTTTCATTGATATTATACCAAAAAATTATGGGTTCTCAAAAGAGAAAAACATAATTTAAACAATTTATTAAATTAAATAAAATTTAAATATTTGTAGAAGTACATAGTTTAACAACTTAATTTAATAAATTAAGTTTTGAATAGAAGAAAATAAATAATAGTTAAAATATTAACTGTGAGAGCTAAAATCTCTTAGTTATTACCAAATTTATCATATATTAACCCTTTAATATAAAGAATTGATTATAAAATCTCTCTAGGTCACACATTTCGATTATTGATGTGTCTCTTATTTTCATTTGTTTTTGGTTTAAATTAAAGCGACTATGTTTGACCTATATTCATTTGTATGGCAATGGGATAAATTAACAACTTGCTTACAGGCTTTTTCGGTCATTGAATATACGTAGACGATACTAAATAAAATACAACTAGTTAATTTGATAAAATTTATAAACTTCAGTTTAAAAAGAATTACATACAATAATTGTTTATTTACACGATTAAACATTATAAATATAATGAGTATTATATTTATTTTAACTTAGATAATTTTACAAAAAAATAGACATAATATAGGATCTTAAATTGAGGTTAATGAAAATTATATAATATTTTGTACCATAATAATTATTAAATTAAAAAATAGATTGCTGAAAGCATTTGAAAAACATTTCCATACTATTTTTTTTTTCAGCTCTGGTTTTCTATAGGTTTACAGGCTTTTCATACGGTTTACGTAGGGTTTCAACATATATATTTAAGTGATTTCCGTAATGAAGGTCTCTTCTAGATTTTCTAAACTATTTTTACGGTGTTCGATGGGTTTCAATTCTGAGACCGTTGAGTTTCCTTGCCATTTCCAACCCGCCGTGTAGGCTTAATAAAATCCAATACATTTATTTGAATACACCATATAATCAAATATATAAGACCATTTTGTAAACTATAAAATTTATTGTATTTTTATTATAACAACATATACATTTTTGCAACTTTGAATTAAAAAAACTTTTTTTCATTAGAGTCTGTTTTTTTTTTTTTTGGATATTTCAACGGTCGTATTTTATCAAAATAAGTTTCATGACGGTCTTGTTGTATATTCTCTAGAACGTATTTATTATATTTAGATAAATCTTGATTTATTATATTTAGATAAATCTTGATTTATTATAAAGATATTGTCTTTTTAAAATTTACTATAAAATAATATCTAAGAACTGTATATTTACTATAAAGATAATTACTTCCTTAACATTTTTAATATTGTTGAATGGATTTGGTTTTAATTTCATGAGCAATTTTGAAATAATTATTTGCAAATTACTTGTTGGACTAAATTCTCTTATAGAAAAACAAAATTTCAAATAAATATAACTGCTAAAATTAACAAAATTAAGAATGATTAACCGAATATATTTTCTTTTGTCTTACGGTACAAAGACATACAGAGGATTGAATATGACTTCCTGCTCACTTTTCTAATGAGTTATTTATATACTTTCACAATAATATGGTTATTAAAATTGGTTAATATTAATTAAGAATAGCATGGTAGTTTGTTTTTATTTTGGATACATATGAAAAAGGTAGACTCTTGTGTTAATTTAACTACTTGTAAGAAACATGTTTAAATATTTAAAAAAAAATATTTAAAAATTCAAGGATAAGCAATAATATTTTTAATATTGTGAACTAAATTAGTATTTAATTGCTATTTTTTACATAAAAAAAAAATCTATAGGAACTTATATAAAAGTGGTATTTATTTTTATCATATCTCCTTTTTTTATTGTTTATATCATTTATACTACTTATTAAAAAGGTTTCTGTAAATTGGGTATTTTATTCAAATTACTCATTATTATTAATATTTGTTTATTTATCTTTTTGTTGTTTATTCTACCTACCTACCTTTCCTACCTTTATTTTGTTACCAAAGGAATTCTTACAATATTATTTATGATGTATAATAATATTTGCCAGGAATATTATATAATAGTTAGGAAAAATTTAAAGAAAAAAATTATTTATATTAATGTTCGACATAAAAAAAACTTTCTTAAATGTTTATTTGGTTTTCATATTATGAGCATTTTTCATTTTATTGATCATAGTCTCTAACTTTATTTTTAAACAGCATAATATTTATCTTTACTATGAAATATAATTTTACATATTTCTAAAGTAAAATTTTATGTCAACGCAATTAATAAGATTAAAGGATGTTAAATTTAAGATAAATTAACTTTTTTTTCTCGTATAGTAATCATTTATGTTACTTGGTAATATCTAAGTTTTTATGAATTTGGAAGGTTTTATCCGAATAACTACATTATTATTGCCCAAAAAATTTAGCAAATATGTTCTTTTATTCGATAAATGAGAGGGGCTCACAAAATTTGGGATGACTAAAAATCGTATTCATTAATTATTTAATCACAGTATTTATTTATTCTGCAATTCTCTTAGGAATGATGCAATTTAAATTTTATTTATTACAATCATACTAAGCGCTGTCTCATTGAAAATCCTTGTCGAAAGACTTAATTTGCAATTAGATAGAGTTTACTGGATATTTCTTTCACAAAGCTATTATGTTTTAGTATTCATGTAATATAAAATTTTTGGTTCTGCTTTATATATGACTAAATACATTTGCTCATTTAACACGAAGTGTATTGATCGTGATTTTGTGCCACTTCTAAAAGGCTAAAAGGGATTATTTTAATTCTACCTTTTGAAATAATTATGAGATTTTATACACTTTGTATAAAAATGATTTTATTCGATTAAATATCATGTGTAATAAAGAATATTTTTGGTGTATTAAATTAAATTGTGATAAATATTGGTGTTTATTGATAATTTAGTTATTATTTGGTTCAGTTTTTGTTTTTTCTTTTAAACAAAATTCGCATATTTTTGATATTTTGCCAGACTATTTTCATTAATAAAAAATATAAACTGATTAAACTTTCCTAATTTTTAAAAACGTCTTGTATAACAAATAATCTTTTCAAACTCCAATTAAGAATTGTTGTGTGTTTAAAGTTACCTTGTTTAACCCAAAAAAAATATTTTTATTATTTCCATTATGAGTTATATTAATTTTAGCCTAGGTTAATTATCAACTTTCATTTTTAAAACGTTTACTGGAATCGAGTTTTTGATTTCTTTCATGAGCTTTTGATGAAACTGGAGTATTGAAGTTTACGGGAAATAAATTGTTTGGTTTATTTTGAGCTTGTTTTTTTTTTCAGAATCCTGAAATTCTTGGTTTTTATATTGAAATGAACAGCTAGCTCAAGTACAGATCTGGAAATTATATACTTCATTTATAGGAATAAATCTATAATAAACATGAATAACTTCTATATTTGTATTAAATATAAGTAGTTTAACTTGGACTCATCATACTTTATTCAGAAGCAAACGTGAAAGTTGGTTATTAATTTAGTATTAACAACATTATTAGCAATAACTGGCATTGTTTTATTGAATTAAGGCCTATCTACTGTATTGGTATATTATTGGATTTAATTAAATTTTGTATTTTGTATTTAAAGGCGGTTTACAGTTAATATATATAAATTTATTGCAGAAAACTACTTAAGTTATATATCTTGTGGATTTTTTCAATACTTTATTTATTAATAAGTTAATTCAGCATCTGAATCAGCTCAGAAGTGATACTAAACAAAATGAGTCACTCATTATTACTTCTAATACTAAGAATTTCTTGAAGGATTTACCCATACATTTGTATAATCGAATCGAATCTAAGATAAAGATAATACAAACGTACTAAATTATTTACTTTATATATTTTATAAATTTTATGTTATATTGTTTTGTTTCTGTCATTTTGAAATAGTTAATGCCTATTTATTCTCATATAAATATATATATATATATAGTTTATTTTTTTTTTTTGGTTTTCTTTTTTTCAAACCGCTATAGCTACTAGTTGTTTATGTAATCTATTTACGTAATGACTTATAAATTGGACTGTCTCTAGTAAAACAGTGGACTGGCAATAGTGAAACCCCAATAAATTTCATGAATATTGTTTATGCAATGTGTGACTAATACGTTTTGAAAAAACTGGTTATGAAATCGAGTTTTTTTGGTTCCCATAATGATAAACGACGGCCCTAATAACTCATCAATATAATATTAACAATCAATTAATTTTTAGAAATTAATGTACTTGTTAAAAATATTTGGAGGAATTAGGTTTTACTTAATGGTTATTTTTTAATTATAAAATACTTCAATTTTTACAATCTACCTAATTACTTATTGCATCTTTTATAAACGGAAATTCTTTCACTTACCCTGTCTATTATTACCTTATTCTGGAAGTAGGGTTAAGAAGGGATTACCCTCCTTATTCTGAATATTACATTTTCAACTGTACTACATATAAAAAGTATAAATCACCATGACAATGTTGATATGGTGATGCGTGTTTCCATTAAAGGTGATACCCTACATATAAATATTGCATAACAACAGTCTTCTACAGCAAAATAATAAATTTGACGCAAATTAAAATAGCCTTTTAATTTATACTTTAATAAAAAGAAACCTTTAAAGAGCAATAAATTAATTAAAAATCGAATACGTAAATTAAAAAATTAATAAATAAATAAATTAATAAATAAATAAATAATTAAAAAATTAAAAATTAAAATAAATAAATAAATAAATAAAATTATTTTTAAATTAATTATTAATCATGGATATTGCTATGACTGATGCGCCACCAAGTAATGAAGTTTTTCATTCTGGAATTGGTGAAGTTGATAATTGGATTGAACAATTAATGCAATGTAAACCACTTTCAGAACAAGAAGTACAAAGATTATGTGATAAAGCACGGGAAATTGTACAGCAAGAATCAAATGTTGAACCTGTAAAATGTCCTGTTACAGTTTGTGGTGATATTCATGGTCAGTTTCATGATTTAATGGAACTTTTCCGTATTGGTGGTCCAAATCCAGATACAAATTATCTTTTTATGGGTGATTATGTTGATCGTGGATATTATTCAGTTGAAACCGTATCATTACTAGTTGCATTAAAAATTAGATATCCTAGTAGATTAACTATTTTACGTGGTAATCATGAATCGAGGCAAATTACACAAGTTTATGGATTTTATGATGAATGTTTACGTAAATATGGTAATTCAACAGTTTGGAAATACTTTACAAATTTATTTGATTATCTTCCAATAACAGCATTAATAGAAAATCAAGTATTTTGTCTTCATGGTGGACTTAGTCCATCTATTGATACATTAGATAATATTCGTCAATTAGATCGTGTACAAGAAGTTCCACATGAAGGTGCAATGTGTGATCTTTTATGGTCTGATCCTGATGATAGATGTGGTTGGGGTATTTCACCACGTGGTGCTGGTTATACGTTTGGTCAAGATATTTCTTCTACATTTAATCATAATAATGGTCTTTCACTTATAGCTCGTGCTCATCAAGTGGTAATGGAAGGTTATTCATGGTCACAAGATCATCAAGTAGTAACTATATTTTCTGCTCCAAATTATTGTTACAGATGTGGTAATCAAGCTGCAATTATGGAAATAGATGAGGATCTTAAATATACATTTCTTCAATTTGATCCAAGTCCTCGTACGGGCGAACCTTCTGTTTCTAGGAGAACTCCAGATTACTTTTTATAAGTATAATAATGATCAGTGTGTTTCGTTTATTTTTTATTGTTTTTCATTGTTTGATTGTTAAATTTTTTATGTTTATTTATGTTTATTTATGTTTTTTATGTTTTTATGTTATACTCATTGTTTATTTATTTATTTATTTTCTATTTATTATTACATTATATTTTCTATTTATTATTACATTATATTTATTATTTATTATTTATTATTACCATTATGATTGTTATTTATCATTTACTGTTTATCATTTATTATATTATGTCTATTAACATTCCTATTTATGTTATCATATTAGTCATCATTTTACTATTTTTACATTTTGTCATTTATGTTAGTTGTTGTAATTCATTTGTTAATTAATATTGTGTTTATTTTTTTCATTCATTTCTTTGAATTTTTATTATTAGATTATTGTTTTATTATGAATAAGTTAAGTTACTTAAAATTTGCTTCTTTGTTACTATTGGTTTGTATTTTTTATATATGTTATTTAATCAGAAATATTAGTAATATTAATTAAAAATTAATGTTAATATTTTTTTCTTTTAGAAGTAGAAGTTTATAGAAGTTTATACATTTAATACAATAATACAATTTTATATAATTAATAAAAAATTTTATAATTAATAAACTCATATAATTATTAAAATTTATATAAGTTTTTATAATTTAATCCATTTGAAAACTATTTAAAAGTCTTATAATAATAATGTTATTTTTCCTTAACTCTGTATACAAATAATAACGCGTGGATATATAATGTTATGCAATAATAATAATAATAATAATAATAATAATAATAATAATGAGAAAAATAAATTTTATAAAAAATAAAAAAAATAAGAATAAAAATAAAAATGAAAATAAAAATAAAAATAAAAATAAAAATAAAATATATAATATTTCTAAAATATATAAATGAAAAAAATAATAATAAATATAATAGTAATAATATAATCATATAATAATAATAATATAATCATATAATAATAAATTTAATTCCTTAGACTGATAAACTAGGACTACCTATATGACTACGTAATAATCGTAAATATAATACTATAAACCATATAGTAAAAAAGAAATTGTAATAGTAAAACATATAGTAATAACATATAATAAATATGGAGAAAATTTCAATACAATATATTGACGGGAATTTTTTAATATTTTCAGTTGCAATAGGAAAATTTTTAAGAGGAAATTATAATATTACTGGAACATTAATAGGTACATTATCCAGATTTCCTCAACAAAATATTTTTTTAGGTGTTCCAATTATTTTAATGTATGAGGAAGTTTATTTATTAGTAAATATTTTAAAAATTGCTTATTTAGAAAAAGATTATGATAGTCATTTATTTTTATTAACAAAGGATTATGAAAATAAATTAAAATATTTAAATATAATTAAAAATGAACGTTCAAAGGAGGCTCAAGATGAATTGAATAATTATGTAAAAAATTCAATTTCAAAAGCTGCTAAACATGGTGTCAATTTAGACAGAGAATCAATTTTAAAATCACGGTCTATTGACACTAAAAGTGTAATTGTAAATGATGTAAATAATATTATTACTAGAAACGCGTCATTCTTTACTCCTAATATCACACCATTAAAAGAATTGATTTCAGAAAATGATTACAAAAGCTTTTGCTTGGAAGTGGCGGAATTTACAAATATAAATAAAACTAATACTAATACTAATACTAATACTATAGATAACGAAAAACAAGTTTTTTCATTATCTTCTTTATTTACATATATTACTTTACATGAAAAAGGATATTTTATTTCGCCTGGTTTAAGATTTGGCGGTAAATTTTTAGCTTATCCAGGAGATCCATTAAGATTTCATTCTCATCTTATAGTGAATTCTATAGATATAAATAAACCATTTAAATTAATAGATTTGGTTGCTGGTGGTAGATTAGGTACTAATGTAAAAAAGGCCTGGTGTATTGGAGGAGTTGATGAAACTGTTTTACAGGATGAGAATTTACATGATAAAGAAGTTTCTTTAATGTATTGTATAGAATGGGCGGGATTTGGATAATATGTTAAGTATTAGTTACAAAATAAATATTAAATATATAACTGTAAGTATTAGTTATAAAATAAATATTAAATATATAATTGTGTATAGTTGCTAATTATATTAATAAATAGTGAACAATTTAGAAATATGAATTATTAATAAATATAATTCCAAATAGGCAAAACATTATTGAAGAAACAAAA